>CM077465.1:84733733-84942133 GCA_039654755.1 Calcarius lapponicus | reverse complement strand
GAAAGAGAGAAAGAGAGAAGAGAGAAAGAGAGAAAGAGAGAAAGAGAGAAGAGAGAAAGAGAGAAAGAGAGAAAGAGAGAAAGAGAGAAAGAGAGAAAGAGAGAAAGAGAGAAAGAGAGAAAGAGAGAAGAGAGAAAGAGAGAAAGATAGAAGAGAGAAAGAAAGAGAAGAGAGAAAGAGAAGAAAGAAAGGAAAGAAGAAAAGAAGAGAAAGAAGAAGAAAGAAGAAGAAAGAAGAAGAAAGAAAGAAAGAAGAGAAAGAAAGAAAGAGAAGAAAGAAAGAAAGAGAAAGAGAAGGAAAGAGAGAAAAAAGAAAGAAGAGAAAGAGAAAGAAAGAAGAAAGAAAGAAAGAAAGAAGAATGAAAGAAAGAAAGAGAAAAAGATAAAGAAAGAGTAAATCGATCTCTCCGGTTAGCCAAGCTCTCTCCAATAATCAGAGCCAACTAGCACCCAATAGAGAACCATCGACTCGAGTAATCTCCCTCTAAATCAAAGAATGTCTCAGTAAGCATTGTCTGCTTTTCTCTCAGACACTAAAACATATTCTGAAGCTCCTTGCAATTGTACTTCGCCAATTTCCCAGAAAAATTCTTTACCATTGTGTTGCAACCTGTGCTGCGTGCAAGTAACATTGTACACTTGCTGTTCTGTAACTGTAATGCTTATTTTCAGTAAAATCTATATGGATGTAGTTAACAAATCACTTGGAAATCTACTGAAATGCCAAAGTAACAAATAAAACACATGCCTCCATTAAAAGCTATAAAGATACAAATTCAAACTGCATTAAAGAACAATAACAAAGGTGAGGAAGAAAGGCAGCCCTGCTATGTCCATGCTGGGCTCTCAGAGAGTCAAACAGAGCAACAAAGTGGCTCATCACCACTCTGTTTATGCTGTAAACTATATTCATAGCTTGCAATTACTGCTGAACCTGGTGCAGCTGTTCTGAGGCTCTAAATAAAATTCTGATCAAACTGGCAATGCCTCAAAATAGTGTAAGATGATGAACAACGTCACAGACTAGAAACAAAATTATTGTAAGGCTGTAATAAGGCTTTAATGAGACTTACAGTATGAATAAAAACAAAATAGGAGAAGTATTAATATAGCTTGCTGACTTAAAATTCAATTCAACAACACAGAAATTTAAGCACATTTGAATATCTATTCACAGTGCTGGTGGTTCCCATGATCCAAACCTCTGTGATTTCTTCATCTTGACCAGTGGTAAATTTTTCCATTTTGTGCAAAAATCAGATTGCCTAATAAAAATGGTAGATAAAAGGAGGAATGACCTTTGTAAATATATCTATAACAGTAAGGCCCATGAATGCAGCACACCAAGCATATGCAAAATTATATGTATAAGTCTATAGCCTCCTCAGACAGGTCCCAAGAGTTCCCAATCTGACTGAAAACATGAGAAGCACTACAATAGACAAAAGTGGATAAAAAGGCTGGCTGCACAAACTAGTTCACAGAGCAAAACCAATCCTACACATCCATGTGTTCTGAAATGAAAACATCTACTCAAATGACCCTGCCCCTGTGGGTGTGAATGGCCAATGGCCTCAGGGAGGTCACTCACTTAGACCTAATCCTTGTCCATGCATCCTACTTCCCGTATGTATAATATTGCATTTGTTGTTCTCACTCCTGCACTCCCTCTTATTTTCCAGCTACTTGTAACTATTCCCTGCCTCCACCAGAGCCACATCCAACACAAATCCTGCCTCCTTGTTGTCCCACACTATTTCTGCTCTCACAGACTGCCAGGGATGGGAATGCTGCCATCACCCTCCTGCCTCACTTCACTCACACCCAGCAGAACTGTGATGTGACTGAGGTAAGTCAGACCCTAGGAGAGTCTGCAAAATCTGGCACTGCTGGATGCTCTATCTAGCACTCTGCCTGCATGCCAGCACGAGGATGTTGCTTGAAGTGCTTCTGGTAAAAAAAAACAGGACCCATTTGGTAATAACATGGAGTTTAAAGGACCTGATAGGAAACTATTTTGCTCCCAGACCCTTTCTCTCACTTAGATCAGCAGCTGCAGTTTCTGCTGTGTAGTTACTAGAATACAAAACGATGGTTAAAAACCAAGGTTATGATCATACAAGTTTTGTAACACAGATGCAATGAAAATTTCGGGTCATCGTTTTCACATTGCATATAACACTTTCAATGACAAGATTTGCAATATCCCAAAAGTCCTTGACTGAGGGACATGAAATATGCATGAAAAAATACCATCTTCCTCGTGCTTAATTTCTTACTAATTTGTACTAAGAGTCATGGAAAACCAATGTTGGCCTGTCAAACCAGTACCATTTTTCACAGATATCTGATATTTCAGGCATTAATACTAATACAGCTACAATTGTGGTTAAGAATTGTGCTGTGCTGCCACCTTCTGATACAAGATAATCAGCCATTAATAATCCCATTTGTGATACAGCCCTGCAATATGAACCTGGAAATAATTAGACAATAAGTTTTTGTTCATTGTCTGTACGTGTACTATAAAAAAAAATAATGTGAAATTGTGCATTTACTACACAAAATAGACTTTTGGACATCTCCTGTCAGAATGAATACATTTTTAAAAGAGTCCACTTGTGTCATTTCATTGTTGCAACATGCTCCCAAGGCGTATATCCATATATAATGGAGTGAGAAGTGGAGAAAGTTCTAGAGCTGTTTAGCCAAGACTGCAGATGTAACTGGCAAACAAACAAGCAGTGAGTATTCCATGATGCAGTGAGGGCTGGGGATGGAATTGGTGGGGACTCTGCCCGGGCCAGGCAGCCAGGGCCCATCCTACTGCCCAGCCAGGAGCAGGACACCAGGGGGCACCGGGACAGCCCCAGCCCCGGGCATCAGCCCCTCCCTGGGCACGGACCAGGAGATGGAAGAGATCACTCTCTACTGAGTATGGAGACATATCCTGATATTCTCCCCATCAGGTATAGATGAAAAGCCATTACTTCTATGAAATACCTGCAATTTCTTAAAATTAGAGTCATTAGTAAGCATGCATTGCTACAACCATCATATAAATATTTTGCACCTCCCTTTCCTCTCTGTAATGTAGAAAAGCTGTTTGGAAGATTTAAATAAGTTTTTTAATTTGTCTTCATGCAGAATGTCTAATGACAACAATTTCACCAGTTCTCACAGTCCATTGTAGCATTTCTACTCAATAACTGATTTATAATTAAAAGGATATTCTTTTGGAAATAGTAATTGTAAAAATGACAAACTACTCCAGTAAACTTTCATGACAACAGCTTATAACCTCAGAACCTGCTCCCTGAGACATAAACATGAGGTTTATGCATTTTATAACAAAAGTTATACAAGTATGAATGCTTATGTTAAAATTAAGTTTGAGTAGCACTGTCAAATAGTCAAACTTTAAAAATACCAGAATTAAAAGCATCCAGGAATTTTTAGGCATCCATCCAAGGTCAACCCACTACAAACATACTTGTCCAAACAGGGCCAACAAACTGTTTCTATTACATTTTCTGGTAAAGCAGATGCCAGTTTAGGGAGCTGTTTATCTCTATTAAGATTCTGTAATATATTTGTGAATATATTTACAAACCTGACATCCACAGTTTTATTGGATTCACGGTCAAACACCTCAAAAGCCTCTGTAATCTTTTTCTCAATTTCAGCTACTAGGCCATCTGCAAAAAGAAACATAAGAAAAAGAATGATTCACTGAGCTGTTACAACTAATATATTTCCAATTTGAGACTTATGACAGCAGAAACACCAAAACTGATAAAGAGCAGACAGGAAAGGTACTTTGAAAAAGCAGAAGTTATGAAAAATCTCCTCTCTAAATGCAGGATCTGTCATTTATATTAATAATATTGCCTTGCTATGGCTCTGGGGCTACATCAAGCCTGCTGGCAATGGTATGCCTCAGCTGTATGAACACAAAGCTGCCCAGGTGTGGACCCTGCCCAGAGTGTGCCACAGCTCGCTCTGGACCACAAGCCTGAGCCCTTCCTGGCTGCCACTGTGCCAGAGGAAGGAGCAAAGCAAACATTGGACTGCCCTGAGATGGGGCTGAGTCACTTCATCTAGGCTCCTGCATCCAGGAAAACATAAGTGCTCTCATGTCCACTCAGTTAGTCATAATGTATGAAAAGCTGAGAACCAGGGATAAAGAGATAAGATGTATAAGATCTGCACACAGTGAATATGGCTCATGGTAAATAATTCATAGTAAGAGTTTGGAAAGGAAGGACAATCTCAGCAAAGGAGAAGGAGTAATTTGCTGCATTTGCTTTTTATATCTCAATCTCAAAGAATGGGGAAAAAAGAACCACAAGTTATCACAGATATATCTCACATAAGCCAGAAATTGCATTCTTGGGGCAAGCTAAGAACCAGGAAATAAATTCTGAAGAAAAAAATATAAGGAGGGGAATGGTCTATCTCAAAAGGAAATCTCCCTGACAAGAAAGCCAGGATAAAAAAAATAGTGAACTGGTAGTCCATTTATTAGTTTGACTCCAAATGACAGAATATAGGAAGCAAAGTGACATGAATTTGACTTCTTGGTCCCTGTGGCTAAATACAGCCCCAAACTCTGTTTTGCAAACCAGCTCCCAGAAGGCAGCATTTCTTAAGCCAGCCCCCAAGCCTCCACAGAGATTCCAGAGGGAAAATGTGAATGACAGCCAAATTGAGATTGGTATGAGAGACACTTGTTTTCTCATTTTCATACTTGTCTTCTGTATTTTCAATAAAATAAGTAAAACAAAGCTCTCCTCTAGTAGACAATACATTTCCTTCTTTAGCTGATGGGTGTTAAGTGCTGTTGAGCATCTCAGGCCAACATTAAGTCACCAGATCTGTTTTCTACAGGCATAACAAATTCATACTTAGTTTTCTACAATCCCAATAGTTCGGGAATCCCTGGAGCTGTAGCGTGCATTCATTTTTTTAATTTGCTTTCTTGACCTCATGACAGAAACGTCATTTTGCTGACAAAGGGTATCAGAACTGAACATAGCTGAATGATACATTGGCTTTGTGATCACCCTCTCTTTATCTTGACCCATGAGCTTTTTCATTGTGTTTTTTTCCTCCTGTGCAGTTTAGGAGGGCAGAGAGAGGCTGCATAGGGTGCCTGGCCAAGGCCAGCCCATCACAGGCTACAAGCACTTCAATACAGCAGTGCATTGACCCAGATATAAGGAACCTCTCCTGCAAGAAGAGAGGTGCATCCCCTCATAGAGCTACAGCTGCCTGCTGCTTTCCATCTGTATTTGGTACTGAAGTGCCCAGAGGATACACAAAGAGAAGTAGGAACATATCCTGTATTCCTCTCCCTGACTTTATGCCCCTGATGGAAGCATGGACATGTATGTGTGTGACGGATTGGAGACTGGAGCTCACTGAGGATGAGGAGCCCCATGCAGTCCCCAGGCACAGGACAAACTGATTCTTTTCACAGCCTGACAATAATGCCTACCTCTTCTCTGCCTATGTACCAGTAAAATCCACATTTAATTACAAAAAAAAAAATTCGTTAAATCTAAGTGGACCTGATTTCTTGTGGAAAAGTCCCTAAAGACTCTCAAAGTACTAAATTTGATGGGGTTTTGTTTAGTGGTTATTTCAAAGAGTCTTGCATCATGTCTCCCATGTAGACTCGGATTTAGTTCTTGACATCCGGCACTTCAATTGTACACTACAACTTGCAATAGAGAAACATTGAAGGAATATTTATAGCTGTATATTCTTGGCATGATGTATGAGACTTCCATAGAAATAAAAATTAGCCAAGAGAAGGCAGTGAGAGATTTTAAGTGCTGGTACTCTGTAGGCATCCAGCCTTTGCAAGCTCTTTTCCATGAAGACAGTGCACTTTAATCTTACCTTCTGAAGAGGCCTGATAAAGAAAAGTCCTGAAATGAGATGAACTTGATTTAACCTAGGTACCAGATAATCTACATCTCTTCCAAGAACTGAGAGGAAGTTGTGACTAAGAGCCATACCCCTGGAAGAAAACATAATATACTGTTGTCCTCTCAAAGGCTCTCTGTGAGATGAGTAAACACATAATAAGCTATTGGCTAAATTTGTTGTCTTCCCTCCAGGAATGAAAGCCAAAGATGTTCAACATAGGCTGGCAAAGCTGTTTATCTGAAAAATTCTACAATTCAATCTAAACCTCTCTTTGTGAGGGAAAAGTACACAGATTCCAGCTGTAGGGTAAGAAATGGGTAAAGTTTTAAAATTATCTATTCAAGAGGGGCATCAAGAGACCAGACACACAGTTAACTCAGTGGATGTGGTTCTTTAATGTACTGAAACCGTTCTGTACAAGGAGACTTTCCACCATGGGTAGATCAATGAAAGTTTCATGGACAATGTTCTAGCAGTTTTTCAAAACAGAAATACCTACATTCTGACAGAAAAATATTTCACTCACTTATTCTACTAACTAGAAAAACAATATACAGTGTCAAGGATGGAATTATCTCACTTCCTGTAATGGTTTAAATAAATAAACATTGAAATATAGCATGCCAAAAAGGATTCCAATAGCTACATCTATTTATTCCCTCAAAGAAATCCTGTAGGTATGATGTATTATTTCCATTTTTATGCTGCTAAAATGCCTGAGATACTTGTCAATGTTGTCACATCTTAATTTATTTTCCTACCAGATATGCAATAAGAAGAAAAAATGTCTTAAAATCTATTTCTCAGATACATTAACTGAAAATGTATTCACTATCAAGTTTTCTTTCCTATACTATCCTTTGCTATTTTCCCTTTTTGTTTAGTGTGAACTAGATAAAACTCTTGATACTGCCAGTTAAGTGAGACTGACAGAGAGCTGGGACTCCCAAGTCTGGGACTCCCAAGTCAATTCTGATGGTTTTTGCAGAATGAATTGTCCCTCTTCAGCTTGTCCAGACTGTTCCCCAGCACTCTGAGGCCCATTTGAAGCCAGCCCTTGAGCAGAACACCTGCTTCAGTTGTGACATTTCTTCTTCAAAATCCACACTTTCGGCCTTTGTAGGGAACAGAGACCACTCAGCTAGATATGGCTCTGCCAGACTCTTGAGTAATGAGAATTTTAAAAAGGGATTTCTAGTTGATACAATTTGCTAGATTCTACCATTCACTTAATGTATTAGCTCGCTTTCTTTCCTTCCTAGGGGCCAGTTGCTCTGATGGTTCAGAAAGCCAATCCTTTCTTTCACTAAAGAGAAAAAATGAGTTATCATAAGAGGTAGTCCAGCATTAAACAACCACTAAAATGCTGGGGAGCAGCATCTGTCTGTTGCTCACAGGAAAAGATTTAGTCCCAATGCATCCTGATGAACTAGTTACACTATGAAATACTTTTAAACTCTTTTTATGCTACTTAAAAGAGTAAAATTAAGGGTTGATTTGTAGAAGTACCAGTGGACTTGATTTTATTACTTAGTGTTACTGCACACACCTGAAACATTAGTCTTTATAAACATTAATTTAGGTGTGTCTTAATAAATATTGTCAATTTTATATTTAAGCTCTCATATGCATGTGGATATCTTATCAATTATGAATTACTCCATCCTCTTTCCATTGTACTATGCTGTGGCTACAGGCAGGTGTGAGGAAACCCCTGAGGTCTCTGCCAACAGGAACCCTTTCTCATGTGGGCCTGCCTTGTGGAACTTGTCAGTCTGAAGGGACAAGGGACACAACCAGGCAACCCCAACTCAGTGACAGTATCAGAATCATTAACATGTTGTTATTCCAGTGTTATTTAAAGTGCTGTTATCAACAGCTCTTTGGTTGATTTCCCCATCCTGTAACTAGGGCTTATCAGCTGGAAGTACAAAATCTTATCAGTGGCTTTATACTCCAGCACCATTCCTTCTCTTTTCCACTAGCCATTATTTCAACCCAAAAAGTAGACAGCAACCTTGGTCCTGTCAGCTGAACTGAGAATGAGATACAAAGACTGCCATGAAGAAAAAGGAACATTCTTAAGAAGGTAATGGAGCGGATGTGATTGTGCAGGCAACCACATGAAAAACTGTACACTTATAAATCCACTGCAATCAGCACTCAACTTCTACCAGCATTCTATTTCTGCTCACAGATGCAACTTACTGTTTTTAACCACTCTCTCTACTCTACTCCAACACTTCCATAAGGTTCCTATGACCACTCTTGGCATGCTTTTAGGATGAAAGAGACAAACTAAAAACCAAACAGATTTGCCTTTGATGTTTGCAGACACCGTTTCACATGACCTCTCCCAGAATCCTTCCCAAAACCACAAATGGAAATAGGGGCATAAGAATTGTGGGGAGGGTTGGGGTGGGGGGGGGGACAAAAACAAAAACAAACAAACAAACAAACACATCCAAAACTAACAGTAGTTCTAATGAGAAGAAAGGTACCATGTATATTTGCTCAAATATAAAGAATAAAAACAGCAAGAGACTTAAGAGACTTCACAATGCAAACTCTGAGGAGGTTATCAATAAGCTCTTATGAGACCTAATCAGGCTTTTAACCAAGTTCTAACTGGACCATCACCTAGGTCAAGACATTCAAAAGCTGTCACAATACTCAACATCACCTGTACAGGTGAATTCTCAAACATTCTCAAATAAGGTCATCAGTTTTATCAAGGCATTGTGTCTCCAGAATAAAAAGGGAAAGCCATCGTGGTCTCATAACATGAACTCCTGTTGATAATACCATCATTCTGCCACAAACATTTGGGTTGAATTCATGGGAAGTGTGGAGAGCTTGGCTGACATAAAAATAACTCAGAAATCTTGCCCCACCCCAAAGAAGAAAACTTTACACCATTTAACTAATGCTATTTTAAGGAAATCACTGAGGAGCAGGACCATGGAGAAAACCATCCTGAGGCCACTTGAATCTGACTTATTGGCAAGATCCTTCTGGTCTGTAAAGGAAAAGGCATGCATTAAGTTTTTTCCTAGTGATCTTCTCAATTCCTTCTGAGAGGAAGCTAAAAGTACAGTCAGTCTAATATGCTGAACCAGCAATTGTATGCCATGCTCTAAAAATATCAAGGTAAAAGAAATATTGTCTTCTCCACTCTGTACCTGCAGTAACATGTATGGTTTTAATATACTAGGTATCAGAAAAGAAAGGAACAATAGGATAAGCTGCAAGCTTGCAGAATACACAATGTTGTTCCATTGTGTCTTGTGATACATAATTAAGTAATTAAGAAATGTTATCATTGAAGAGTCTGCATTCTAAAAAGACAAATCAAGAAGATTTTGAGGAAAAACAAGAGGTTTATGGAGCTGGATTCCTCCAAAGAAGGGGTAAACATATTCCTGAACAGCAATCTAAAGAAAACAGATTGATGCAAAGTATTGAATGCACCAATGGGAAATGTGTCACCTGAGTTCAGACATTCAGATTATCTGAAGAGAAGTATTCCTAAAAAATGCAAAGGAGCAGAAATGAAATCTCAAGAACAGCAAAAGCTTTTTCTTTCATGTTTTTCGTAACTGTTGAGAACTAGCCAGGTCATTGCTCCCCATTGCTTACGTTTGTCACAGCATACACCATGAGGTACCCAGATGAGAAGCAAAGCCCATCACCAGTGTGAATCAACAAAACCAAAATCCTGCACCCGTCATTGTGAATGAGAGCAACCTTGGACCAAGAGCATCACCTCATGCTGTTGTTACATCTCTTCCCCGAAGGTACAAGTGAGAGCTAAAAAGTTACCTGGTTGTTTCCACCGCAGTAGCTGCCTTATGGAAAACTAACAGAGAAAAAAATAAAGGGATTACATTTAAAAATAGACAGACAGAATGGAGCCTTCAGAGTGGAGCAATCAGAATGATCTTTGCACAGCCCCACGGCACTGAGTAGGAACAACAATTAAAAAAAAAAACCTCCAACAGCAAATAGACTTTTAAAAAAATCAGGTAAGTAATTTGATGTCTGATATTAAAATACAGGCTGTCAGTCTGATGAAGGCTGTGGAAAAAGTTAACTGCAAAAGCTACTTCATATTCTGAGAGAAAAAAATTAAACACAATTTTTCCTTTCATAAGATAATTTTTCCTTTACATAAGATAATTGTAATGTGGGAAAAATAGTGATGTAAAAAGAAAGCACTATCTTGACTCCAGTTTTGGCTACAAAAATGAAATTATTTTATAGAATTCTGATAGCAATAAAAAACTAAGAGTTCAGACCAAGCACAATGGAAATGTCTTTATTTCCTATAGAAGTATACAAATTCATTAAAGCATTATAAAGCAACTGCACATTTCAATCTTGACATTTAAAAATGTAATAATACACAAATTTGTAAAATATATCTAGTTTGTGCCAGTCAGTTGGGAGCCACTACTGAAGTTACAAGTTGCCAGTCACTAACTTTTTTACCTAATGAAACAAGATATTCTGCATATAACCCCGGGTTTTGACTGTTCTGTAGATGGCATTTTAAATGCCACAGCATTCTAATCTACCACAGATTCAGATGTTTCAATACACGTGGGAACCAAAAGGAACAAAATTAATGGGGAAATTAACAACTCATTCAACTGCTGAGAAACAAAGTGTAGAAACTACTGCTGCCTTGATAAGCAGTCAAGCTTCTAGTTGCTCAAAATTCTTAAACTACTTGACACTGTAAAATAGAACAAAAGAGGACATGAAGAATGCCACATCAAGCAGGGAAATAAGACATAGTCAGCGTCTTCCATCACTTAGAATTTCCAAAGGTGTTTAAAGGTGTCATAGTTCACACTACCCCTAAACACAGTTCATACTAAAATGTCACTGATTTTAAAGGGAATATCCACCATTGACAAAATTCTTGTCCCAGTTATCTCTCCCCAAAGGTGCTGGAGTCGTGGACAATCCTGTCCTGCTCTCCCTTCTGAATCAGACACAACTGTTCCATCAGCAGGAAAAATATTTCTTTTCCTCATGGTACACATTCTTGTTGGTTATCAAGCCCACTTTAATGATGTCACTCCTGGCTGCTCCTTCAAAATGCCATTATTTTCCCTGGTCTGTGCTGGGCAGACTGGGCCCACAGCAGTTCACAAAGATCACTCTGTAGCCTCAGTCCTTGGTCATTGATACCTGTCTGCCCTGAGTCATTATGATATAACACCTTCAACAGCTGCTCTATTAAACTTGACTCCCACATCCTGACCAGGATCCTGTTTGCTTTCTCTGTCCTCAGTCTGCATTTCTCAATTCTGTGTTTCTTGAAACCAGGGGATGCAGATGGCAAAGTATGTCAGCATGAAGCCCCAGTGGTACTACAACCACTGCCTGGGCTTTCTACAGGTAATGCATTTGCCTATGAGAATGGAAAAGGGAAAAATATGAGGGATACCCTTGCTAGCTCTGCAAATTCCTCAAGAGATGCTTGATCCAAAACAAAATTGTCTGTATATTGGAGACGATCAACAAACCATAATTTTCTGTATCTTTGGCTCTCTTCATGTGCCTGCTGTACAGGCAATGGGAAGAAAATCCTTTTTTCCTACTGCTCAAAGAGTTCCTGAACACCTTGTTGGTGAGGGCAAGCTCCATCTACACAGTCCTGGGAACTACACTACAGGGAAAAATCATTCCCCTGTAAGCAGCTAGTCTGAGTGATGCACCACAGGTATATATCAATCCATGCACCTCATGTATCCCAGAAAAAGCTCAGCAAAATATGCCCTGATGATTTACTGTACACAATCTGTGCAGACATGCTATATCTGCATATATATCTATAGATACTGAACCATCACTCTTCAGAAGCATCAGCAGAGAAGCCTGCAATCCTGGGACATGATCAAGGAATACTAGCTGCCTATACTATGATGGAGTTCAGTCTTCTCAAACCTGAAGCACTGAGTTTTGATGAGACAGTGACTTCCTTTTTTTTTTTCTTTTTGCGGTGTGGGTGTTCTTTGTTAAGGGTTTTTTGGTTTGGCTTGGTTTTGGTTTTGTTTGTTTGGTAGGATGATATGGAAGGAGTCCCTACTTGCACTTCACAGAATGAATTTGTGATTTGATCCACATCTGCCAAAGAGGAGAAATGGAGGTGCAGTGGCTGGCTCATTGGTATGACCATGCATCTGGAATGCAGAGTGCATCATGTTCCAGGTCAAAGCAATTCAGATGAGACAGACTCTGGTGGGGATTCCTTAGCTGCCACAAGCCCAGGCAGTGGCCCATAGCAGCACCTAGCTGAGATGGGCTAGCCCAGGCCTTGAAAGTGTGTAGGCTGGGGCCAGAACTTGGCTACAGCTCCAGATTCTCCTGCTGGTTAAGTGTTCTGGACCTACCAGCATGTCTAGGGAAAAAAAAATCAAAAAAGTTGGCCCATTGGCAGTTAAAACTGCAAGACATTTTGACACATTTTCTAATGAGTAATTTTTAAGCCATTCTAGAGTATTCCTTTTACATCTACAAGGAAAATGTCCCATCATCCACTACCTTGCTAGTGACGGTGGGCAGAAACCTTTCCACCAGAAAATGCAAGGCAAGTTGGATTCCCACATATGCAGCTGCAGAGGAAGGTTTTCTGCTCTCTGTTTTGACCAGCCAGGATGGCACTGGGCAGGGAGATTATTGTGATTACCTCCTTTAAGCAGCAAGGAAGTGCACAAGCAAATACTCAGCCCCTCTCCAGCTCCAACTTACTGCAATTTACTGTTGCTCTGCTCCTGCTCCATGGTGCTACAGACCTGAGGTCCTCCTGCCATCCCCCGTGGTCCCTTGCTGGGGGTACCACAGCTCATAGCCTGTGACAAGCACCTTGCCCTGTCACTTCATAGCTCAGTTTTGCACCTTTCCCTCTAACTACAGCTTAAAGACTTTTATCACCATGAGTACAAAATCTTTCTGAGTTCTGAAATACTCAACAGTGAGAGCTAATGCTCTGATCTGATCTTCTTAAGCACCTTATTCCTTGTGTCCTGACCCACTGTCACCTCTCTCCTGTTGTAAATAGTGCAGGGTCATGCTGTGAACTGTAACATACATCTTATTGTCTATACCCTCTGGAGAATACATAACACTGGGAAATAGAAGGAATGTGTGTAGTGGCTGCTCTGTGTAAGCTCAAATAAAAATTAGGGATAATCTCTTAGTGCTTGAATGAATCTGGAGTCATCATTACTTACAGTAAAAGCACTTGGCAGTCCTCCTGAGCATCTTTCATAATACAGCAGCACCTACCCTTGCCCTGGGGATTTCTCTCTTCCCAGATTTCACACAAGCCTGCTTGCCCACACTTTCTGCATTTGTTGTTGCAGAGACCTTGCAGAAAAGCCAGTTTCTTCTTTTTTCACCCTAGTATTTGGTCAAATGTTGAAATAGATTCTTTTTTCCTCAAGCTCATTTAGCCTTTTTGCACTTTTTGGAAGGAAGTTTGATGACACAGGCCTCAAGACCTTGGAATGGGAAAGTTACAGTGGTATTACAGGACAGAAAAAGCTACTGACTCATGGATTAGAGACACACATTTTCATTTGATAAGCTGTCAAACATTTTATGCCAGAAGTAGCTGTAACATTTTTAAAGCAACAATAGAGGCATAGCATGAAATGTTCCACTGCAGCTCTCAGGACCTGGCCCTGCCTGTCTTCTCTTCCCAAGCAGTCAGCCATAGCCACACTTCTTGTTTTACAGGCCTCACAACTGCTGCAGATTATTACTTTGGAAGCAGCACACAAAAAGGACTCTTAAAAAGAATCATGTATCCAAATTGGACCAAATTGGTCTCAATTATGACCTGAATTTCAGCCAGCAAGGCACAGCCTCATTTTGCAGCTAGTCAACTAGGGGCTAAGTCTGACTTCACAAAACCTGGGGTCATTTGCACAGGTCCACTCCTGCAAAGCTCTCCTGCTACCCGGTGTCCACAGACAAGTTGCCAAACGGTTGCTATTGCATGCAGCCAACACTGAGGGCAGTGAAACAACATGCTTTGTCACACTAACTTGCAGAATGATGGAGGAAATCCTTTTAATACAAAAGATCTTCTCTTGAAGAGATGTGAAGCAGATGACGTGATGTGATGACTGGAGAATCATCCAAAGAAAGCAAGGAAGACCATTCTAAGCAGAGATCTGGATTGCTTTCTGCACACCTGTGATTCATGGGTAATATGGAATGATTATCTTATACTTCATGATGTCCTTCCTTCAGTGAAGTGAAAGAAACGTCAGCACTCGACATTAGTTAGCCTGCAAAGAATAACAGTGATACTTCTTTAAAATCAATACCATCTGCATGCAGTGTCCCTTTTCACAAGGCAGAGATAAATTCAGCATAAATCTCCATTAGGAACGTCTCACACATGCCTGAAATCACAACTCTGGCAGTTGCACCAGCCAGCACTCTTGTGGCAGCTCAGAGCTGGCAAAAACAGTAATCTCATTGCAATTTTTTCTATGTCCCTCATCTCAGCCACACCTGGGATATAATGAAAGAGCTATGTCTAGCCTGTACTTACATCCTCTTTCATCCCCAACAGCAACCTACCCTGTGAGGATATATAGCTCTCCTGGTGATGCTGAGTCTTGCTGTATCTCCAGCTGCAGCTGAAAAAGAGCAGCTTCCATAGGCTGTGACACTGGCAGAGCACAGGTCTGCTGCTGTGCTGTGCAGTCACAGAAGGCATCTGTCATCTGCCTCCATTTCTCCTGCACTCTCCACAGTGCTGGCCCCACAAGCAGATGGCAGAGCTGCAAAGGACAGCTCTGACACCCATATATGCACCAGACCAAGTTCCACCAAAATGCACACGCTGCTGTGGGACCCACTAAAGCAGCTCACTCTGCCAAGGATGTGGGACAGTCCCAACAGGGAACCATGTCACTTGTCACTGACAATGCACACTTTGGTTGCATGTGTGGCAGCAGCAAATATCTCATAAATTGAATATTCCTCCCAAACTGCCTCTGCACACTGATTGCTCAAGTGGTCCAGAACCAGGCACCAGAATCAACTGGATCTGAGAAGTAATTTATTTTAAACATTAGACATTATGAAGTTTAGCTGCAGTACCACAGTACTGCACTAGAACAGAGCAGTATGTAAATGTTCTTCTTTTGAATCTGCAACATAATGGCAGAATGAGGGGTTTAAGTATGACTTAATACAGGCTGTTATTATGTAATATATCAGAAACCCTTCAATTTGGTGTCTTAAATGGGTTTAAAAAATAGTTTCTAGACTGGTTGCAATTCCATCTGCAGTACTCTGTCTTTGCCCAAGCAAAGGAAGACTGTTAGAGTGAAACAAAAAGGCAAGGAATTACAGGGGTTTGCTGCTGCAGCTGCTTGGCTTTTAAGGCACTGCCTTGAAAGTATCGCTTACAGTGCTAAATCACTTCCTTTACATACCATGAATGAATACAAACCTCCAATTTTCTTTCTATTTACCTAAGAGTAATATCTGAATTTGAACGGCATTTCAGCTGACAACTGACATACACATTTAACATCAATAGGGAATAAGACACTTCTGGCATTCATCATTTCAGGCAGGCTAAGCTAAAGGAAAAAGTTAGCAAACTTGGAAAAGAAGTACATAAGCTGTTCAAAAATGAACTTCAGAACTCATTTCTAATTTTCCTGACCATCCAGAACTAGAACCTCTCGTGAACTTATATCAGTGACACAATAATCCTTACAATTTTTAAGATGGTACTTGGAGAGCTTTTGAAGGTTATGACTCTGTGCAGCCCTAGGCTGGATTCAAAAAAATCCCTTCCAATCTCACATTCATAAGGCTGCCACATCCTACCCACACCTATGCAACACTGAACAGCAAAGACAATACATTTCCAAAAAGTTGGGAGTTTGTATTTTCTTAAAGATGGGCATTGACAACTTAAGGCCATTTATAAAAATACAGCTGAGACCCGTCAGGCAGCACACAGTCCTGAGTTGGTGTGGGACCTCCAGCCCCTCCCTGGGCCAATAGCTTTTACCAACACCCTGTCTGCATGGCCACCTCCCAGCTGGGGGCTAAACACTGGCTGTGACAACAGGTTCATGCCACATTTCTGTTACCAAAAGACCATTTTCCTTCCACAATCTTTTGCCCAACACATTTTATTGCCAATAGCAACAAAGCAGTATCTGTTCACACAAAATACAGGTACTGCTAAGCTGAAAAAAACCTCCCAACCCCTCAGATCTCAGAGTAATTAGTATGTAGACATGGAAATTCTTAATAACATGTTAATTATTGTTGGAAAGATAATTTGTGGGAGTTCTCAAGCTCACTGGTTGGCATTGTTGAAAAGACAAAAAAGTTTAAAGCCTTTCTTTGCACACCATCCGATTTTTTATGCACTAAATCAGCTAGAAGTAGAGCCAAACTGAAACATTTCTGCCATTTTATGCACCATGGAAACAAGAAACCTGTCAATCTGCAACTACCTATTCTACATCCATTTGAGATCAATTTCTGTTGTGGGAGTATAGCCAACAGGTTCAGATCTACAATCTGTGTTTGTCATGGGAGATTGACATAGTTTATTTTCTGTTTCATTCTCAAATGTACAAATATTAAAACATAAATCAGATTGATGTCAGGGTGCATGTCAAGGTGCATTACAGTCTAATAAAGACTATAAACTTCCCTTCTCATGTAATTTCTTACAGCAATGTCAACAAGAGGATATAAAAATATTCAAAGTGTTTATCTATAAATTCCACTGTGATAAAACTGCACACTGATTTCCTAAGTAATCTCATATATTCAGATTTTCTTCTAGAGCTGAAATACTTCTTGCTTGAGCCCTATGAAAGCTACTTATTTTTAACAGCTCATACTAATTTTGTATTTTTTCCCCACAAATTAAACACTGCCACTTTTTAAACTAGAGATAATTTGTCTGATGGACTACTTTAGCCTGAAGGTTTATTTTATTTAATTCAGAGCTTTTGTGCCTTTGAAATGCTGGTGCTCATTTGTGAAACTCATTTTAAAATCCTCAGTATAAGAAGTTCTTAAAAGAACTCACGTGCTTCAACATCATGTGCATCATTCCTTTCAGTGGGATTCCCCAAAGTCGTGCACAGCTTAAGTGCTTTTCTGTGTCGGGTTTGAAACTTTCATGTTAATTAAGAGTGCTCCAAGCAGAATTAATGGTTATGACTGCCTACAATGCTCACAGCAGCTACAAGGCTCTCTTAGCTTTGACTCAAAGCATTAAAACAGAATGAGCAGTGATAGCACATTTTCAGTATCTCTAGCAATACAAAAGGCAGGCAAAGCCAGGTGAGGCGATGCGGACAGGTAGGTTTAGATCCTCCTTCCAGGCACGAGAAAATTCAGCAGGGCAGGTGATACAGGCATAACTCTGCTGCTTTGAAAGAGGGGAGTAGTTAAATGCATAACTAGCTCTCCCCAAATGTTACCTCCAGTATCTCTGATTTCACCAGTGTGCCAGGCAGAAAACTGGGCCAGGCAAAGAGCAGACATGTATGTAGGATTGCATACTGTTACTGTATTTACATACTACAACAGGAGTGAAAACTCTTTCCCAAGATCCACATGACGGTGTGTCCTCATCCATGGCACAAAGAGGTTTTGTGAGGCCTGATTACAAATTGCTACCTAGAACAACTACTAATCATTTACCAGAGAAAACCATCCTTGCAGAACTGTTACTCTCCATAGGTCTTCACAGCAGAAGCAACTTTCTGGGGACACCTGCTATCCACAGCCAGGTATTTGGCTCCATACAGGTGTAAGTGGGTGAAGTAGCAGCTCAGATACTATTCAATATACGTCCCTTTGGATTAAAATTCATGACTTATTAATGGCATTTTAAATATGCACTATCTGGCACAAAGAATATGGTCTTTGAAAAACTCTAACACTGATCAATTGCATAACATTTCCATAATGATACAGGAACACTAAAGCATTTTCTCCTTTATGTACTTTCATGTGATTTCTTAAATCCCAGATGGAAAATAATTTGTCTTCAGTCTAGTTGTACTTGAGGCACTACCAGTCTGACATTTTGCTTTCAGGTTCTAGCAACATCAGTATTGAGATCAGAGGTATTAAAACTTAGAAAATCTGACATACTATGTCAAATTACAAAGACAGTATCTGAGAGCAAATGGAAGAACAGACAGACTGAATTAAGTAGCAGAAAAGGAGAAAGAAACCAAATGGTAGGAGGGAAGATAGAGACAAATGTACAAAAGTGAAAGATTAAACAAATATTCTAGAGTAATCAGATGGGTGTGAAGAAAAAAACATTAAACGCTGAAAGTACAAATACAGGGATATAAATTCACACATAAAACATGTAGCTACATACAGGATGTGCATGGTCCCATAAGACTTATGCACATACAAGATTTTATTCGCAACATTTGCATAAGCTGGAGGGTAATACTCATGTGAGTAACATGTACAAGAGGTAGCAGGATTTGGCCTCCCACTGTTTTTCTTTGTGTACATCATGTATATCTGTAAAACATTTAAGCAGGCATTTCAACTTCGAAGAAGACTGAACTTGGAAATAATAGGACCTAAGGGAAACCTTTCCAGGAAAGATGGTGGAATTGCAGTTCTGCAAAGCACCGAGAGGAATACCCTAAGGACTAATTATTTGACAATACAACTAATGGTATTACTTTGAAGCATAATAAAGTTAAACCTGCAGCTTGCATAGATGTGGAGTACTTGCTGGAGGGAAGCACAATGGATGTGTGAATCCAGAATCAGGGAATCCTAATTAACCCTCTAACTGCTATCAGCAGGAAGGCTAATAGCAACTCTGAAGTGGTGTAAGTGACTTAATCCTAAGGGACTGCCTCTGTTAATGAGACACTGAGTGTTAGCTGTCCTCAGCCATGTTTACAGTAATGAGACACCTTCAAAAGGCAATAAACAACTGGTTAGCCTATTAGGAGGCTGGGATTCTCGTGAGTGACAGAAGTTACTGTCCCAGCGACGAGTTATTGTCCTCATCCTACAGATAAGAAACTGAAGTCCAGCATGTCACTTCCCATGATCCACTGGTCAGGCCAGGAATGGAGTTTATGGGTCAAGGTCATTTAGGATGACACTACAATTCTCCTCTAGAAGATGACATCTAAAACTCTACTGGGAATAGGTTTTTATAAGATGTTAAAAAACATGAATCATAAAAAAACCCATGAGAGTCTGTCTTTGGAAATACAATAATTAAATGTCTTTAAAAGTATTCTCATTTTGAAACTACAAAAAAAAGGCCTTAAAAGTCTTTAATCAAGCAATCAAAAACCCATGAACTTCCTTCTCCAAGAGTTTCTGGCTGTGGCTTGCCAAACAGCACAAAATCTGAATATTATTTATATGGGTACCCAAAATACATGGAGAAAGGCTTCCCAATACTATTTCCCTCATCTCAGTTAGTTCAGCAGAGTTCTAGGCTATTATCCTATCATTTCTATCCACCTCTGCTACTGTGCCTCAGCTTCATTTGCACCACTAGAAAGATGCAAGAGATAGGCTTCCACAAGACTAAACAAAAATTAAAACCAATAAAAAACAATAAAACACTTTAAGAGCAGTCCTCAAGGAAGCTACAAGTCTTACCGTTTAATTTCTTCAAGATATCTATGTTGCAAAGTGCAGCTAGAAATACTTCTACAAAAATCAAACTAGTCATTTAGCATCATCCACAGCAACCACTTAGAAAAGACTTTTCTGCAGCATACATTGTTTCCTAAAAATATTAAATAATCCATTGATTATATTGTTTCAATTACAATGTTCAGACTTTGCAAACTATTGCAACACACACAAGTTTAGTTGCAGAAAGGATGGATTTCAGAAGTCACAATATTGTGGGCTTTACAGAAAATACATTTTCCTTGAAATGATACTGGAATATCCTTGAAGAAGGAATTACCTCTAGCCTATAAAACAGAATTTCTGGCAACACTCCATAAAGTAGAACACAGCGGCCTCTAAAAATAAGCCATGGTGCTACCAGCAGCACAGATTACTTTTTTTCTGGCAGAGAGAGACCAATGCATCCAGAAACGATTGTGAGGGGCCACAATCAGCCAGCAACGGCTGCCCTGGCAGCCACCCCATGCCATGACAGGGGGGTCAGCCTTGTCACCACCCAGCCTGGGCGCACCCTGTGTGGTGGCAGCACCACCCCAAGGCTGCCAGCACCAACAGGAGACTGGTGGCACCCCCTCTGGCAAGGAGTGCTGCACAGCAGCCCCTGCCCTGAGGTAGAGGCAGTGGTGTGGCCACCCTGAAAGGGATGGGCAGTCAGAGGGTGTATTTCTTGTTTGTGTGAATATGCACGTGTGTGTGCTTTCATATACACGCACCTACATACACACATCCCTGCACAATGTGCACGACCAGCTTTGTGCACGTACACATCTAAAATCACAGAATGAGCTGAGCAGGAAAGGATGACAAGGATCACCGAGTGCAAGTCCTGGCCCTGCACAGGATCACAGCACGGGCCTGAGAGCACTGTCCCAACACTTCTTGAGCTCTGCCAGGCTGTGTTGTGACCCCTTCCCTGGGGAGCTGTTCCAGTGCCCAGCCACCCTCTGAAGAGCCTTCTCCTGATCCACAACCTAAACCTGCCCTGGCACAACTTCAGGCCATCTCCTCGGATCTTGTCACTGGGCTCCAGAGGAAAGATATCAGTGTCTTCCCCTCGTGAGGATGTCGAAGACTGCAATACACACACAGACACAAACGCACGTGTGTGTGTATATATGTATGTATGCAGTTCAGCATGTATATATGTGTGTCTGTGTCTCCCGGCGCGTGTCCGTGCGCCTCTGCCCCGGCACCAGCCCGAACCAAGGCCGCCCGCGCTGCCGCCGCCCCTCCGGCCGCCCGAGGCCCGAGGCGGGAGGGCCTCACTCGGTGGCGCCCGGCCCCTGGCCCGGCCCCCGGCCCGTCCACACACCGCGCCAGAGCCGGGGAGAGCCCCGGCCCCGGCCTTACCCTCACCCTCCTCCTCCTTCTCCGCCATGGCCGCAGCGCCGCGCTGTCGCCATGGCGACACGGGCCTGCTCGGGCCCCGTCCTCACAGCGCCGCGGGTTGGGCGTCGCTCCCCGCCGGGCTCGGGGTGTCCGAGCCCCTGGTACGGCCCCACTGCACCCCTCCGCCCTTCCAGGCAGCCATCGAGGGAGCCCCTTCAACCTGCCGCTGCAAAGGACTCCGTGTCTCTTAAAAATGCAGCTTTCCCAGCAATTGCGGAGATTTACATGTGTCTGAGCTTTAGAAAGTGAAAGAACATTTTATTCTAAATGCCATCACGCCAAAACAGCTAAAATATTCTGTCTTAGTGATATTAAATAAAACTGTGCGGTTTAAATTTAGCTGTGAGTTTTAGCAGACAGGCTTGCAATGCCTGGTTCTTCTGACTCTAAAACAACTGTGAAAGTAGAAAAAAAATACAAACATTAATATTCTGGCAAGATGTAACCATATATTCCTAGAAAATAAATATTTATGAAATTCCTAGAGCTAAAACCTTATCCTCACTACAGCAGGTGCTTGTTTGTCAGATGTTCAGTTTTGCAAAGCCCGCGTGGATGACTCCTCACACACTCAATTCCACCTCTCAAACAGTTAATGATGTTCTCAGTATTCATGGAAGCGAAGCCTGAAATTTAAAAAAAAACATGGAGCACAAACAGAGCTTCTTTGATTAAAAAAAAAATCACTTTTTTAGAACATTTTAACATTTGCTATTTGTTTTTCAGCCACTTATTTTTGCATTTTTTATTGAACATGGCTCAGAGTAAAGAGGGTATAATAGATACCCAAGAGAATACATCTATATTCTGTTGGGAAAACAGCTGATTATGCTCTCTAACAAAGCTGATCCCTCTGAGAGGTTATCTACTGACTTGAGCAGTTTATTAAAGTAACTAAATATTTCAAACTACATGTTTGACTACAGGAGTACAGATTTGTTTCCTCTCAAATTGCTAACAGAAATTTTGGTGGGAATAGCATGGCAGACGAATTTAGAGGATGCAGAAGCAGAAGAAAAAACCTTTATCTTTCAGTCTTACAGGGGGTCCTATTTCTTATTCCCTTAACCCCTCCACACAGAAAACTTGTCTTTCTTGATTTGAGGTCTATGGTGGTGGGTCAGTCATGTGTTTGAAGAAAAGTGCAAAATACTTTGTTTTGGCAAGGATGCACCTCTCTTACCTCTTCTCTCCCCTACCCCAAATACAGAATTTCATGTTTTTGAATTCTGTGCCCAGCATTAGATTTCTTACATTATTTTCCACATCTTTTATCATAGGACACTTATAGCTCTTCTACAAATGCCACACTAATTCAAAGTACTTACTACATATCCCTCAAAAACCTTAATAAAATCCTGTTCTAGTTATTTGGGTTTTCATGACAAATCCATGCCCAAAATATAAACAACTCTTAGTTTTAAAAGAAATACAAGTATTGCATGTTGTGCATATTTATTGAGATTATTGCGTGTTCATAATAGATTTTGAATTGAAGTGATTCACTGCAAGACAATAACTCCACTTGGGCATCCACCTCTAACATCTTCCCAGCAATTTCTCCAGGGCTTAGGCTTGGCTTTCCTCATTGGCAGGCACTAATCTTTGTGCCCTCCAAGACAGATGGTAAGAAAAGCAGTGTGTAAATGCTGATGAAGAAGGGGGAAATCGTGAAGCGTACCATAGCTATGAGATGTCATTTACACCACAACATCTACGTCCTGTAGTAGCTGCTGGCTCTGGCCTTCATGAGCTGCTAGAATAGCTCCTTGGGGAAAGTGTTGTTGTGAGTATATAAAGGCCTTGCTCAAATCCTGGATGTTCCTATCAAACTTGCTAAGTTTGATAACTTTAGCCTAGCTACAGAATATTCACTGACTCAGAGCTCATACAAATTTCAGCAAACAGCATTTTGCACTGTCCTGCCTGTGCTGTTGAGATTCCACTCGGGACAATTACTGTAAATCAAAGTGCTTCATTTGCATTGTCCAATCTAGCCCGGAGTTTCCTTTTGCTTCCAGCAGCTTGCAGCCAAGTATCCTTATTCTCCTAATTCCTAACACATCAAGCTTTGGTGTCTTGCCTGTCTCCAGGAGCAGAACAAAATACTGAATGAGAAAGCATTTCAAAATGAGGACTCACTGCTTTAAAATTTCCTGGCAATGTATCTTGAAAAGTCTGTGTAGGGAAAAAAATGTTAAAAATTATAATGCAGATCAAATACCTGATATATGGACCTGAACCATATAGCTGTTTCCCTTTTAACTTAATGCACAGATACCTCAAACCAAGGGTATGAGTGGGCTGAAACAACTAATCACATTTTGGCACAGACAAGTACAAAAGGAAACCCAGAACTACTAATTCAACAGCTTGAAATATCAGCTGCTGCATGCAAGATCTTTACAGAGCTCCTCTGAAGAGAACATACCCTTTTAAAATTGTGATTTTTCATTTTAAAAATGTCATAAGATATCTCAGGAAAATTATAAAAGAATCCAGCATCATTGATATAAAGCGTGAATTCACTGAAGTCTCACAGACATAAGGTTCCCTTACCTCCACTCCTAATTTCATCACATACATTCCTCTCAGATATCAGGGTCCTATCACACATTTTGCATATTTTCCATGCATATGTTCAGAAATGTTATTCAGCAATAAAAAACAGGTCTAAACTGGGAGATGTGATATAAGAGAGAGAAGTTCAAGGATGTTTAATAACATCCTACAAAGCTGTGTCCCCCCATGGCTTCGGGACTGCAAGCATCTCAACACATCTTTGCTCCAAACATTTGCCAAAGACCTCCACTATAGGACTCTCCCTGTGGGTCCTTGGGGACCATATAATTGAAGGCACAAAGAAGTCTATTCATTTGTCCTTCACAGAGAAAGTAGGTGGGTAACTATGGTTCTGTGGCAGGGCTCTTACCAACAGCTCCTCTGAAGCAAAAGGGGTACAGCTGTGCTGTTTAGCAGGCGTTTCCATGTCACTGTACCCTTTTTCACCAGTGTGACATGAATGACCCAAGTGTACCTTCATTCCACTCTTTCTCTGGGATCAGCAGCTGATTTTAGTGACTCAGAAAGAGACTCTTCAAAACAGAGTATTATCTAAACATTAGCTGTTCACCAAATGTTACACAGTAACAAGATAAAAATGAGAAAAAGACTCTGTCATTCCTTGCTT
Organism: Calcarius lapponicus; assembly: GCA_039654755.1. Taxonomy (NCBI): domain Eukaryota; kingdom Metazoa; phylum Chordata; class Aves; order Passeriformes; family Fringillidae; genus Calcarius; species Calcarius lapponicus. The sequence goes on along the minus strand of CM077465.1, from coordinate 84,917,899 downwards.
ATACTGTATCTTTCCCTACAGAATTTAGGTAAATTACACTTGAGAACTTGAGAGCAGCTACCTCTTTCCTTCATGTGTAGGAGGGGAAGACAGCTTCTCCTCTGGCTTGTTCTCTTTGTAACTGCAGGCTTTGATCCTGTGCTTGGAGTAGATGAAGAGAAGCCTAACAGAGTGGGCAGAGACAGACATACAGGCATGCCCTCCATTATTTCCTCTACCACTGACCTCTTCCAGGCTTCTGGTATATTTGGGTTAACCTTACCTGTCATAATTTTGCTTTCTTTCAAAAAAATAATTCTTCCTGTTCTCAGCTACAGAACACCAAAAAGTACATAAATTATACATAAAAGTGCATAAATTGGCTAATTTTTTAAAATATAAATAATAAACCCAGAAGCCCAAAATCTGACCTCTTAAATAAAATGTCAGTGTATGATTCCTTGACACATATGGAGTTCACCAGTGCTGAAAGGGGAAGATCCAAGTCTTCTCCTTCCTTCCCTCCTGCTGGCTGCATATCTTCCTTCTACCTTGTGCTGGCTCTGCCATTCACTGAGAGCAAATATGAGTCACAGAGGTAGTAAAAATACAATCCATCAAAAAGTGAATAGTGTTCTGCCCTATTAAGGAACTCAGAAAAGTATCTGACAAGCATCTCAGTCAGCACATCCATGAAGTTGGACCCTGCAATTAGAAGAGAGGAAGAAGTAGAGGGGAAGGCAGGACGGGTGAGATGTTCTTTTGTAGGGAAAAAGCTTAGTGGCTGTCTGAGTCCATAAGTAAAACACTGAAGGAAGAAAGGGGAAAAATCAAGTTTGAAGGCTGCAGATGATAGCAACATCTCAAACCCTTCTCAGTCCATGGGATGGCTTTGGAACTGTCCTGGCAAATATCTCTTACTGCTCATGTACAGCTGCTATCCCATGGATCTTGAGCTCCTCCTGTCCAGCTTGAACAAAGCTGCATTTGAGGAAAAGTGACTGAACATACATTAAAAATGAGTTGGTAGGAAAAAGGAAGCATTTCTTTACTGCAGCAATATTCTTCAATGTCAAGGAGCTGCTGGCAGTGCTCAGCCTCTGGGACTATGCTTAAAGAGCTTCACCAGAAAAAAGCTCTTTCTTTTATGTGTAAGTGCCAGGATACTGTTCCCCATCCCACCCAGGCACAGAAATGGCCCTAGAGATCCATATATTTTAACCTTCAGACTTTATTACCATTAATTATATCTGGAAGTGAAGCCAGGATCCCCAAGAACACAGCAGCAGGAACAAAACACAATCATCCATCTGCCTAGCAACATGGGTTGCCATGAGTACTTCTCCCCGTGCTCCACAGGCAGCAGGGGCTCGCCACTGAAAGCTGAGCCAAGCTCAAGAGCCCCTTGAAGAAGGGCAAAGAGAGCCTGCTTCCTCAGATGAAGACATTCCATCTCTAAGACCTTCCTCTGGAGCCTAGAATGTGTCAGCCAGCAGCCTGAAATTTGGAAATGACGGATTTCTGGAGTACCAAGAACATGCCAGTGGAATTGCTCTCACAAGAAGCAAAAGCAATGATGTTGGGAACATCAGTGCTGTTAAAACTCCATTCTTCCCTTCTCTGTTCTTTCTCTGTTCTTTTGAGAAAGTTCTTTCCAGGTTTTAATACCATGCCAAAAAAATTCCCAATAACATACTACCAAATCACTGACTTTTCACACGAAGAAAAGAAGAAAAACCTGTGAGTGGTACTGAAGACATGGAATTACTTGATAACATCCCTAGCTCAGGAGATCTTTGAATCACAAACCATTTGCAGGAGGCTCAGAGATGGAGTATTTAAGACAGTCATTTGTGTGGTTCTCCACTGAGCACCTGCTTTAAGCCTCATTAGAAGAAAGGATACTCAAAGAGACAGGTTTTGACATGTCCCAGAAGGTTCATTTTGCTGATCTTAGAAAAAGCAAAAGATTACTTGATAATTATTTAATATTTAAGGGAGTGCCCCTGATAGGTTATCTAGAAGTTATTTAAAAATAGAGATTTGAGAGGAAAACAAATTCAAGGTTTCAGACTGACATTTTGACAATTGTAATTGAATGGGACTCTTGAATAATGGAATTATATTCATGTTACCAATATTGTGGAACTAACCTTTAAAAAATAGCTCTTCCTTTGTTGTTTGCTGTATCATAACATGCAATTTAAGAGTATAAAGGCCATAGCAGAGATAAATAAGCCCAAAGTGCATTTTACAAAGATGTCAGTCATGACACTTAAGTAGTTAACTTTGGGATGAGAGAAGGAACTAAAGGTTATACATCTGAATGACCATATATGGCCTTTAATCAGTTGAGGCATGATACAGTACTTTTTAATACTTAAAAAATCTTCCTAGCTCATGAGTAGCACAACTACTTCCTTTTCTATCACCTGTCAAGATTATTCGGGCATGAAAATGTTGCTGTACTCACTAAGTTAGTAATAATCAAAATCAAAATCAACCTGGGTATAGAAAATCTGAGCACTTCTGATTATTCTACTTCCTTCAGAATGCAAATCTTCATTTAGTAAAAAAAAAATTTAGACCATCTGCTTGTGAAGATAATGTTTGGATAACTGATGTAACACTATCCTTTTAAATCTACAGTAGGATATTAAGGGAGAAAATCATCTTCCATAACAAGTCCCGTTACCATGTTCAGGATTTTACTTTACAAGTCTGACCCCACTACCTGCTCAGGTTAGCTTCAGAATTTCAGTGGGAATAAGGTTAAGGTCTGGGGACTGATCTTAATTCACAATTTATTCATCTCCACTAATACAAATGGCACAGGATTAAGCCTAGTGTTACAGCATAAGCACCGTCTTAATTCTCATTCATCTCAGTGTTTTTTTATTCAAAAGACTAATTGCATGGCTAGCTTGTTTTTCCAGGTTCATGAATTTCATTTATTACTTAAATATAAGCTTTAACTTTGCAGATATCAAATGTATTTCCACATTTAAATAAAGTTAACTCTGATCTAACTAGAGATACTGCACAGAGTATGTTTTGTAGACTTCCTATACAGAGTTACTATTGTAAAATGAAAGTTGCTTTGAAATAAAAATACTTTAAAATACTTTGTTATTTTAAGAGGGGGGAAAAGAAACTAAGACACATCCCAGAAATATTTTCTACACCTTCAGAATAGGAAAGAAATTGAACTCCTATTTGATTCCCTCACGAGGGATAGGGAACTTGGATGCACTGTGGCAAGAAGATATATAGCTGTATTAATGAAAATCTAATCTGTGCTCAGAGACTTTGCATGTTGGCTATAAATATAAAATATTCATACCACAATAGCCTGTTAGACTGTCAAAAGCTGAAGTTCAGCCAATTTTACCAGAAAGAGTTGACATTTTGCTATATTCTTCATTCTAGCGAGCTGAGAAAATAAGCTATCAAAACCACTCCTCCACTTGTAAATTTTGCCAGTGCAACTATTTAGCTATGGCATAAATCTAGAAATAGGAAGTGTTTGTCTTCTGCACCATTTAGACACAGTAACTCAAACTAAGAGCAATAACAAATACTTTGGATTGGTGAGTTTTTGTGTCACTGTGCCAGGACAAGCAGAGGCATCACCTCCTTTTTTATAACCTTCTCTGCCATGACCCAAGGAACAGCCATGAAAGGATCTGAGGAGAAAACTGATTCAGCTAGAAAATACATTTGTGTTGTGGTTGTGGTTACCAGGTTGTGAGCTGGGCTAGTGTAGCAGAAAGGAGAGTGTAAGAACAACTGTCAGGGGCTGAGGAAACACAGACCTGCCACCGAGGAGCAGCCTGACACTTTCGGTGCGATCTCCAAGAAGGGGCCTGTGTTTTGTCACTGGCTTTGTCTTCTCCCAACTCAGATGGCTGCTGAACTCTTCCAGTCATGCTCCATTCAAATAAAGGTGCACCATGGAAGCAAAAGCAGGTCTTGGATAAAGAAACATCATTATTTATTAGACTAGCTGACAGAGCTGAAAGGATAAAAATACCCCAAAAGAACAACACAGTGGTTTTGGGCATATAATCCCTTTTTTAGCTCTGAAAAGACACTGCATCCCTTCAACAGAGTGCATTGGTCATCATTTCCAAATACCTGTAGCTTTATTATTTTACCTCATTTGGATTGTTGGAAATGGCTAGGTGGGAGCAGCAAGGTAGAGGCGAGTGTTTGCAAACGAAAACATGGTAAGGACATTAGCCTTGAGGGACTAAAAGACAAGCAGTTATCACATGCAGAGCCCTAAGGAGCAGGGAAAACAGACACCGCAGATAGCAGCAAATAAAGGAAACTTAACAGGAAGAGGCACTTAAACATCCTGATAAAGCCATTTAAATTATCTTTGGTTTGGACATTCAGAGCTATATCACTTAAGAATTTATGAAACCGTACAATGAACCACACCAGGGAAATGACAAACAACCTGGAAAATAACCCAGGAAATACAAATTGGCCACAAAGTACTAAGGGGTTATTATTGTGTGAGATGAGTTCTCATTTGCTAAATAGCCACATAAAGACATGCACAGTGTAATGTAGGGAGCAACAACTGGTAAAGCCGTGGCTCCTGATGAGACAGTTGCTTGTCAGGCACACTGATCACACACAGGTCAATGAGTAAGATTATTACAACATATAAAGATTTAAAGCATAGGAAAGCTGTGATCAATGACCTCCCCACTTAAGGAAGTTATGTCTAAGACTACACAGGATAGTAAAAAGGGACTACTTCATATATGCATACCTGCTAACTGAACTTTCCAAAGTGAAAATACAAGTTTAATAATCCATCTGAAACTCTGGATCTGTAAACCCTAGATAGGTAAATTCTTCCCAGTTCTATTTCATTAGCACCATGGTTTGCCCTCAGGAGCAGGATGGCTGCGGAAATAAACCTAAAAGTAGTACCAATTGGAGTGCAAGATAATTATTTTTTTCTTATTGCTTATTGAAATATATATTAAAACAGCACAGTTTTTATCTGGTTTTATATATACTTGCATGATACAACAGTATTTACTGGCATTGCTGTATATATCAGTGACCCCTTGAAAGCTGGAGTTATTGTCAGTTCAGATTAACTCAACCAGACAAAGACCATTTTTTAACTAAATCACAAATTCTGGAAGCCTGAAGACCAAACCTTGCTGCAGTGGTTTGAGGCAATAATGTCTCTTAGCGACCTTACCCTCCACTACCAGCTCACATCTCTCACTCTGTAATGGAAGAACCCAGTAACAGTGGGTGTGGATGTCCTGGTAAGTCTTCTTCCACCTCCTTTCCTCTCACCTTGGCTGTTCAACACAGCACAGCATATTTAATCATTTAAATTGATAAACGTAGCTGTGACCCAGGGAGTGGTCACACATCCCATTTTGTCACTTCTCAAACAGTGCAGCTGCTGGGACAGTAAAATCTAAAACCACTGAAGCTAAACTAGAGACAATCTGCCATTGAAATTGAAAAGTGTGGGTTCTCTGTTGCCAGACCTCAGCTGGGAGCCTGGATAAGTATTTCAACCTCCACTGGTCAAAGACCAAGACATGTAAGTGAATGTTCATGTGCAGCTGCTCACCAGATCAAGAATCAGCCTCCAAGAGCTCAGGATGCCCCACCTGAAAAGTGTTGTATCGTATTTCTGTTGCTTGTAAGCTGAGTATCAGTGTTGGGTATTTTAGGATATCTTCAAGATAGCGCTTGTTTCTCTCTCCCCATCCCCTTTGCAAGTAGTTTGTCTTTTATGTGCAGCATGGAGCACCCAAGATGTGCTGAAGGTACAGATGGTATACCCAAGTGCTGAGAATTCTGAAGAGGTTCTCCTTTTGTGTCCTGTGTGCCTCTTTAAACATCCAAAGATGCTTCTGGAAGCAGACACAATACTTGAAGCCTTCCCTTCAGTGGCACCAGCACTTTTCCTCCTCCCATAGTGAAATACTGCATGCTAGAAGTCGAGGTTTCACAGAACCATAGACAGACCCAGGATCATCAGATCTCAAGACACTAAACCGACCACACTGTTCATCTCTAGCCCTGACACCAGCAGCAAGCCTAACAGGATCAAATAACAAGGTGGTGCAGTAACTAACTAACTGGTCAAATATTTACAGCCTTCAGAGTGGTTAAGGTTGGAAGGGACCACAGATGGGGTCATTTGGTCCAACCTCTCTTGATCTCCCCAGCAAGCCTGCAAGGCCACAGTAGTATTTTCATTAAGCAGCTTACCTATGAGACCTTCCAAAATGGCTACCAGAAATCTGCCAGGATGCTCATGAACTGATCTGGTAGCCATGGAGATACACATGATCCTTCTAATCTAAAATTTCAGAAGTCTGAGAACCTCTTGTTCTCCTAAACAACTGTAGCAGCCAATTTTTTAGTATATTTTCAGAAGTCCCATTCCCAGAGTGACTGAAGAGCTCCTCAGTAAATACAGCACAATCCCAGAAAGGACTAAGAGAGGTTCTTTGTCTTTGTGAATTACTTGCATTCGGTAGCAGAAGCAAGAAGATGATTTTCAGAGCTCTGTTTTTATCACTTTCTAACCTATATTCATTGACATAAAATATAAATGCATAAAGTTATCAGCCTAGAGCTACTGGCTTCCCTATAGATTTGAGGAATGAGAAACACGGAGGAGAATGTCTGATTTGAGACTTTGAAAGAAATAAATACCCATGTCTTTTTCTCAGCAGGGACAATCTTCAGTAATATCAGAGTTAGAAAGGAGTTGGAGGTGGGGGCACCTCCACAATCACAGATCACACAAAGCTCCTGACGTGGCATCTTATCTGCATAAGGTGTGGTTGGTTTTGAAGGGGCCAGTGCCATTAGCAGCAATTCAGTGGCTAGAAAGATATCTTTTGTTTTGAAGAGAACCATTACCAAATCCTCTTCTCCATCCTCCCCACATCTTTCAATAGCCTGGTGGATTGCAGCAGATAAGAGCTGGGTTTATATTAAGCATAAAGTTTCACAGACAAATCTTGGAAGATTGTAAGAGCCCTTTTTATAGTCAACTTTGTGATCACAAATAATTGCACGGAATTAATCACTTATATTGTCACTTAGAAATCAAGAATAAAAGTGCTAATTTCTGGAAGCTGGAGAGAGCATACGTGCTATCTGCTGAGAAAAACTGATGGAAATATGCACTGGGAAGAAAATGATCTGTGAGGTATTACTGTTGGAAGAATTAGAATGAAACCTAAATGAGAGGATTTAAAAATAGAACAAAAATGAAGAACAGAAGTGAAAAAAACCACAATCAAATACTTGAAACAGAAGCATCAGGGAAAAATGAAAAAAAAATGAAAGTAAAACTCCATATAGATAGGTAGAAAAATTGTATTTGTCAGACTGATATATAAAGAACCTTTTAAGTTCTGCAGGTGGGGTTGGGAGGTGAGGGAGTGGGGAGGGTCAAAACAAAAATCAAAACCAACCAAACAAAAATTGAATATAGGATGATCTAGTGATACAAAATATCAGCAGACCTAAGTGGCTAATGGAAAAATCCCAGTCTTGAGGAACATATTCATACTCCATCCCAACCATAAGGCAAATATATATGCTTAGCTTTACCTCGCACAACACCAGTGAGTTCAGCAGTAAGCTCCACCAGTGTAAATCACACTTCTCCCTCTCTTACACCCCCAGTTTCAGCAGATGCAGCCACAGTAAAGACTGGGAGAAAAAAAAGAAGACAGGAATGAAATGCAATTTCCAATTCAGATAAAACATCAGACTGTTAAAAGTACTGAAAGAAAATACTTCTTTATCCTTAAAGATGGGGTTCCAAAAAGACCTAAAGGGCAGAAAGGAGAAAACCAACATACTGTTACCCAGCTTTAAACCTTTTAATTTTGAAAAAGAGGCTGATAGAGTTTTAAGAGATCCTGGTGCCCTGCAATAAGCAACCTTATTGCTAATTGGAACACTGTTTTGTAAATTTTCTTTTCTTACTTCTAAGGAGTTTTCTCAGTTTTCATATTCTCTAGAATTAACAGAATCTCTGAAGTGATTTCAGGAGGAAAAAGTAATAAGTTAGTTTACTAAACTTGACCAAAGAAGGAAAGTAAATTTCAATTTTCAACAAAAATACTTGAAATCCAGAACACATTCTAGAATAAAGCACAGTGTTTACCACTGGCATTTATTAAATGTTTTTTTTAAACTTTGCTTTATTCAAACTTCTTCTGGATACTACCCAAGAAAGAATCCTGTAGCATCCCAGCATGAGGCAGCTGACAGCCCAGCCTTGTGTGTGTGTGTGTGTGCAGGCAGGCTCCTTGCTGCTGCACCAGCCCTCCTCCTGCAGCCCATGCAGGGTGGGCTGCTCCAGCTCCTGCACTTCACTCTCTGCCCTCCTGCCCTCTGACTGAAAGCCACAGACTCCCAGGAAAGCCATAGTACACATCCCAACAAAATTCTTCCCTTTCTTCTGTCAGGCTGTAGACTTCTTCCTTGGCTCAGAGGTACCTTTGGTCTCCAGGTGCCTATTCCCAAGCAGATGGGCCCCAAGCAGTGCTGGCTGTGGGTGATGAGTGCATACCAGCTCTTGGCTCCTGCAGGGCTTCATTTAGCTGCCTTGCAAAGGGAAGTGCTCTGTCCCTGGGTCCAAAAGTGCGAGCTTCCAGTGTGGTCCCCCATCACACCAGTAACAGTTTGTGTGCTGGGGAGAGGAGGAGGAAGGCATGAGAGAAGGAGGGGTATTTTCACAAGTTTTTCTGCTGAGTATCCAAATGGGTTTCTTTGGATTTGTTACCTGTTCACAGCAAAGAAAGTGAAAAGTGACTCAGCATCCATGTTCATTCACTTCCTTCCCAGGCTGTCAGTTTGGGGGTTATCTGGGGTAGAGTTCTCCAAAGCAGCCCTCGTTCACTTGGAAGCAGATTTTCAGCTCATTTCATGTGGGCTGCTGCAAGCTGCAATCCGCTGCCAGCGCAGGTCAGGTTCAAGCCAGATTTCTCAATGTTCCAGCAAAGTTCTGCATCATTATGATAAAGTATTTCGAGTATATGAAAGCACTTGAGATACATACAAATGGATGAAGAATATAGGGAAAGCTATAAATCAGCAATTGAGAAGTACAAAGGAACAAAAGGAAATATTACCAGAAATATTTCCTCATAATAAGTGTGCTTCAAATAAACAATGGACTTAAAACTTTCTTCTGATTTATTGCTGTTTGCAAAACCATGGCATCAGGTAGAAGCTCATCTTGTTAAGCCTAAGAACTTGGACAGGGATGGCTAGAGTTAGTTACTATGGAGTTTAAAAAAAAATGTTGGCTTTTGTGATGAGACCAGCTTCAGAGAAGAAAGAGAGGATAAAGGAAAAGAAGCTGGGTTTAGGCATTAATTTAAAGATTTGCCATCTGAATGCTCTGCATTAATTTCCTTTAATGCTGATCAGTTATAAGAGCTTTTCTTCATGTAATTGCTTATTTTTCAAATGTTTTGTAGTTATTTTGTTGGTTTTGGCTTTGGTTTTTTTTGTTTTGTTTTGTTTTTTTTTTTTTTTAACTAGAGTATCTGAGACTTTCCCATGTGGAACATACTGATGATAAAAAAATCTTTCTAGATATTGTGGACAATCTGCCTCTTCTGTGTTTTGAAGGTGTGAGATTTGTGCTTGAAGTGCATGTCTGTTTTCACTCCTTTATAATGATACTTTTGGTTGCAAATTTTTCAAGTTTGTAAATCATAGACAAGCACACTGTTGTCACACAGATCTTATTTCAGAAACACTGTCCTGTCTATGGTAATAGGATTGTTTAAACAGTTATGTGTTAAGACAGGCATGCTGTCTTCACCTTGCTTCTTACTTTCTTAACTTTTGCTGTTGAGGATCTCTTATTTTGCTGGTATGTGAAGCAGGAGAAACGAGTGCCTTTTCTCATAGAGGAACTGCCAGGCAGTTCTATTTTCTTTTGTATGAAAAAGAAGTCATAAAATCCAGAATCTAATTGAGGCCCTGACCCCGTAATGAACTCAGCAGTCACATGGGTCTGGGGACACAGGGAAAGCTATAGGAGAGAAAGCCTTGGATTGCAAATACTGACAATTCAGGATGCTGCTCAAAACACATTCGTCTGATGTTATTTGAAAGGATAGCTTTATGTTCCTATCAGAAAATCTTAGTTGGATTGTTTAGGAGCTTGTTAACTCTTGGATTAGCTACTTTACAGAAGAAAGCCCTTAGAAAATTTTTGACCCTCCTCCTTCCTGACTTTACTGGCACTGTTCCTTCAGAACAGTGTGACCTGATGGGATACCTGGTTGTGATTCACAAGACATGCTCGAAGGGCTGCCTGCCTTCTGGCCAGGATGCACTCCCAGAAATATTCTTAGCCTATGGATGTGGAACAGCAAGGTTACATGACAGTGCTTTTCTTCTGCTGTTTATTGTCAAATAATTGTTCTCAGAAAGTTTGTAGGAGACTCACTGAGTTTTTTTATGCTTTCCTAGGAAATTACCTGTAGTCATTTGCTAGCAGTTGCTTTAGTGTGTTGTCAAAAGAGTTTCTGTTGCTAAGTCTTTTATATGAAATGATGCTGGCTTCCCTCAGCCTGAAAAAAAAAGAAAGGCTGAGCAGATTTGCTCCAGCAGAGTGGGTTAAAGAGCAGTTTCTGATAAAATGGCTTTCTTTCCAGAGACCATTCTACATTGAAGTTAACGCAACTAATGCAGTTTCCTTATATGAATCAACTGACCAAACCTCTGACCTCATTTCTTTATCCTCCTTTTAAAAATGATATAGTGTTCAATCTTAAGTTTTCCTTTTCTTTCCTGAGCTGGCTTCATTTGGGGCTATAAGAAAAGCAGCTGGACTTGGGATACTGCTTCCAAAGGTAAAAGCCAAGAGATCTGCAACCAAGACTGTGAGGAAAGGCAGTTTTGTACTTTCCAAGATATTTTTTGGTGCTTTGGAGTCTGCTTAGCAGACCTCAAGATTTTGTAACAGCTGCCTTGAAGGATTGCCAGGGTAGTGCCTAAACAGGGAAAGCTACTCAGGGTCTTTCTATCTATCTGAGCTCCAGCTGTGTGTCACACAGAAGTGGCCATCTTGAAAGCATTCTAACATGTATTAATGAATATTTAAAAATAGTTCACTTAGTCAGCTTTGCCTATCACAGATTTAAGGCATATCATGGTAGTACCTTTAGTTACCATAAAATATTCTTTAAAATTCTAGGAGGTTTATGTAGGTTTTTAGCATGGCCTTCCCAATCTGTAGAAGCCACTTTTTGTGAACTGAATGGACAGAGGAGATGGTCTAAGAGCTAGCACACAAAAAGTGTGCCACAAAAAGTGTGTGGTGACTTTTCTTTTTTTGGCAAGAGCATCTTATGAGGGAAAGGAGAAAGATGTATTGAAGAAGCTTAAGGAGTAAAATTCTTTAAGTGTAAAATCACGATAGGCATGTGTTTGTGTCTACTGCAAAGAGCATTATGTACCAGGAGAGAAAACCAGCCCCAAAACGTGGTTATATGGACATCAGTGGGGGCTGTATTTTCAAGGTCAGGTTGAACAGAAAAGTTGCATTAGGCAAGAGCTGGTCTGTGGCTGCCAGTTGTGAATTGTCCTGTCTCCATGATTGGTTTTAGCTACATATCTTGACCATATGTGTCTTCATATGAGCAGAAAGGTACACTGAAACTGATAGTCAACCTTAAAACCTACTTATGATTGTTGTAATAGTCCCTTAGAGAGATTAATTGATACTCCCTTGAAATGGTTCTTCCACATTGTTTTCTCACAGGAGAACCATATTTTTGGAAGCTGATTTACAATGCTACCTCCTCTTCCACAGACTGACTGCTGTGCAGAGGGATTTAGTCTATCTAAATTTCCAGAGTTCACAGCTCCACTCTAGTGAATGTGTATATGTGGCAAGTTACCAAAAAAATCTCCAGGAACTGCAGATGTCTGATTTGTGGAGCTAAGTATCTTCTTATGAATTAGTTCACATATAGGACTTGAGACGTGTAGTGAATAAACTTCTGTATGGCTCTGAATAAAGCCAAAATGAAACCTGGTTTTAATGTTGGAGAATGCAACCTTTTTTCCCAAGGCCAGGCTTAGAAACTGTGAGTCATTGAATGCTCTGAACCAAGAAACTGTTTCTCAGAAACTCATGGGCTTGGGTTTTGGACTTTTTTGCTAAGCAAAACACATTACTCCTTGGAAATGGGAAAAGGGGGATTCTTTTTGGTCTGGGGTCAGTGAGGGTGACAAACACAGGTCGTGGCTGATATATGATGTCCCGGTGTTGCTTTCCAGTGCTTCCTTCTGCTTGGTGGGATTACTCAGCTACATCATCCAGCACACAGGAAAAGCAAAGGATCATTAGTCTCTTAAAAAGGACTTGTTTACCGACTCTGAAGTGACAGGTCACCTGCAGGCCTAAAGCTGGCAGAAAGTGTAATAAGATGCTTCTGTGGAGAACTAGCTAACCAAACCAGTGCCAGAAACCTGAATTCAGTCCCTTGAACCTTGACAGATCTACCTGTAATTAGACACTAACTACCCCTTAGGTCCTGAGGATACTGTCAGACCTAACTAGTCTGGTTCCTGTGGAATTAATAGGCTTTATTTTGGCATATGACCACCTCATTTCTGAGATGAACTGAACTCCCTTGATATTAAAATATCATGGAGAGATTATAGATAGTACAAGGCAAGGTCAATCTAGTTGAGCATCCTGACTGTGATGGTGAGCAGAAGTGCATGTCAGGGAATGAGAAGCACAGTGCTATTACTCCAAAACCAAACTCCTGGCCTCCTGGCAGACAGATCCTAAGATAGATCCATCTATGGAGACAAATAAATAGGGGCTAAGAAATCATCAGAACTCCCTGTTAATTGTGCAACCTCACTTGGGATAAATCAGTGCTTTTAAAATGCCTGAAAATTTCTCTTTGGATCTAGTAATGATTAATGAGTATTTCATGAGCAGTGATGAAAAGGGAGAAAGAAGAAGACTCACTCCACATGCTGCCTGCTAGCATAAAAAGCAGCAGAGTATTTCAATAATGATATTCTCTTTTAAAGTAATGGTGTGTTGAATGTGGAAATCTGGAGGCAGTATTAATTGAGGGTAGATGGATGAACAAAGGACGTGCAGAAGAGACCAGGAACATACTGTGATGGTCAGATGTAGGGTAAAGCACAACAAGAGGAGCCAGAACGACAGACAAGGCTCTAAGAGAGCAGAACAGGGAAAGACAAATGCCTGGGTTCTCCTGCAACACTGAAGATGTGTGGAAAGGTTCAAAGCACAGGTGGGATTTGAAAAAATCTTGTGATTTTTCAATGCCCTCCTTAAAGCTTCCTCTTCTTTTTGTTACTTCTTTGCCACTGCTCTTGGTAAACAGAAAGAGGAGAGAGATTTGGAAGGACTAAGGGTGAATAATGGAAAGAACATTAAAAGTGAGTAGAGCAACTAATTGAAGTCTAAGGGAGAACAAACAAAAATGAGGGAAACCAGAAACTGATCTGCTGAAGGGCCAAGTCCCAGAGGACTTGGAAATTACTTTTGAGAGGGAAGACTGGTTTGGAGAGAAAAACAGTTTAGGTTAGGAAGTAACACAGGTAGGAGAAAAATGCTATATGATTGATAAAAAGTGCATAGGAATGCATCTTTTATATATGGGGGCACGTCGCTTTTTTTATAGAGGAGTATTGTGGTTACCAGCAATCATGTTTTGTTTTTCATATGGCCATCATCATACAAGTAGCAGCTTTGCGCATTAAAGCTTGAAGTGTTTTTCTTTAGTGTTATCCTGTTTCAGGAGGTTGCACTACCAAACACTCATTTTTGATATGGCTGGCATCTATCTGCATGTTCTCTGAAAAGCAGAGTTGAAGGATTCACTCAGTGAACTGAACTAAGAGAGGGCACAGCAGAGAGGAGAACATACATCCTTAATCCATTTTCCTCCTTCAAAGTATGAATAAGGGAAAGGCAAACTCTTGAAAGGACTCAAAGAGGACAGGGGAGTGAGTATCTTAAGAGAGATTTTTCCTAGGGACAGAAGTGTAATAAATATGTATTTAATGTACATATAGAAAAAGTGCTTTTTTTCAACACTGAGAGGCAGCCATTAAAGTTACACATCTATTTCAGTTATGTGTGTTTTATTTACTTAGCTTTATGATTATTTACAACTATTTATTTATTATTTAATCACCTGACACCTGAAAATTAACTGGGATTTCTCACTTCTGTAATAACAGGTAACATAACTGTAGTCTGAGAAGTCTTGCTACACCTGTTTGGTAGTGTAATTAAGTGTGTGGTTAGATAGTAAGCATTACCCTTATTATGATGGTATGAGTTAATCTCCTTTAAAAATAATAAGTTCATCCTTCTAAGTGGTTTAATAAATAGACAGCTATAGTAACTTTACAATTGCCTGAAGTTAATAGTGCTAAATTTCAAGGGGGAGAGGGGAGGGGAAATGATTTTTACTTTATCTTCTTGTGCCTTTATATACAGGCTTGGATGCTTTGGGGTAAGGAATCTCTCCATGTGCCTCAAAGCTGTTAGCTGTTTTGTTTCTCCATGGTAACAGGAGTACAAAGCAGTATGAGCATGTTACTGAAGAAGGGAGACATGACATCCTTTAGGAATGGGATTACATGTGACGACTGCAGCTCCCAGGTGATTCTGAATGAGGGTGTGTTCTAACACAGAGGCACTGTCAATATGTGCAGATGTGCTCATTTAAGGCAAGTCTTAGGGCCTAAAAGAATCTATCAATCCACAAAGTTTGCAGTAGTAGATTATCAGACATCGGGGTTGATTAAACTCTTCCAGAAATATGACTCAACTTGTGAAAAGCTCTGTGCAAGATCAAGGTCTAAACACGGGGCTCTGACTGAGGTTCAGATAATACAGAGCTATTGATGTATTTTCTGTTTAAATTTGTTTACATACAAAAAAACCAAAATTACATGAGAGTTGAATAGGCAAATGCCATCCAAATCAATGCAGAATTATCTGTAAGTTTCAGTCAGTAATCTTGCAATATTAACTAGTTTAATTTTGTTGTCACTTTGGCAGAACGGTGTATGAGTCCCTCAGCAGACTAGCTAAGATTGTTCTTTCGTGAAGAAATGGACTAAGGCAATGATTTAGAGTGGTACAGCTTAATCACACACTGACCTCTCCTTTGCATTGATGTACTCTTACCTTTTTCTTCTGCTGTTGAGGTGCCTCTGACTTATTGGACTGAAATAAAATCTACTAACATGATCTTAAAGTAAGGAAAAGATTCTGGCAACTTTTTTCTCATCTGTACATATTGCATCTCTTCCTGAATAGGTTACAAGCTGCTGTGTAGTGCTGGGTTCAGCTAACCTTGCCGACCAAGTGGAGTTTTCTCCAAGGAGATGTAGCCTGACTGAGGACAGAGCAGTGTGTGTGTATGTGTGTGAAAGAGCCCTTTCCTTGCATACTTAGAACAGGATGACTTCCTTGTCTCTCTTCCCTTCCTCTGGGGCAGGTAAATGTAATTTGTTCTGGTTCAGGAGGTCATGCAATCTGTACCAACACAAGGCAACTTCGTGGCAAACACACCTTCCCTTCTGTTGAGCTCCGTACTGATCCTCTGGAGGTTTGACTTGCATTTCTTTTCCTGCAATTGAAAATTAGCTTTTTATCCGGGCTCCCTAAGGAAGCCGACTTGTAGATCCGTGCTGCCTTTCTGCTCATGTGAAATCCTCTCCACTCTCCGTTTTCATGTTACTTTTGACCGAATTGGAAAAATCTAAAATTCGATGACTGTAAAACTTGTGTGGCTGGGGAGAGCCCCACATTAACACTGCAGAGGGGGAGGCAGTGGGGAGAAAAGGGGGAAAGCTGCGCAGTTTTGGTGAGCGGATAGCCCCGTGCCGAGCTCCAGATTAGGAGTTCATGCACCTTTGTGATCGCCGGCTCTGGCTGAGGCTCCGTGCCTGCCTCCCGGTGCTGCGGGAACGGGGCAGCCCCGCTGCTGCCCTTACATAACTGCGTTAGCAGTGCCAGGGAACCGCTCCGAGCAGCAGGGCCCTTTTCAAAGCCCGTACGCAATAAACCGTGCGGGACTAGGCCCGACGTGGGCGCGGGGGAGCCAGGGGAATGAGGACAGGGTGCTGCGAGGCCGTGGCAGGAATGCGGGCCCCTGGTGGGGCGCATTTCGGTCGGGCCTCACTCGGGCACGGGGAGCTGGCACGGGGGTGGCTGGCAGCGCGGAGCGGGCTCGTTGTGCCGGAGCGGCGGATGGGCCGACCGGCCGCCACCGAGGAACCCGCCGGGCCAGTGGCGGCGGGGAGCGCTGCGCTCGAGCCGGTATTTACGGTAATGCGGGCGTTACGGTAGCGCGGGAGGGCCTACGTGCGCGGGGGCGGGGCGGCGCGCGCGCGGCGCCGGTGCGTGCGCGGCCCCGCGAGGCGCGTCTCCCTCGCGAGCTCGCGGTGAAAGGATTTGGCGCCAGGCGGGTCCGGCTCCGCAGCTCCCGCAGCCGCACGAACCCCCCGCGCCTCCCGCCCGCACCCACCGCCCGCCGGGGCACTGACACACCGCACGCACAGCCAGAGCCGCCCGTCTGTCCCTGCTCGCCGCCGCCCGCGCGCCGCCCAGGGACCGAGCCGCCAGTGCCGCCGCCGCCGCCATGAGCTGCTCGCCCGTGAACGTGAAGAAGCTGAAGGTGTCGGAGCTGAAGGAGGAGCTGAAAAAGCGGCGCCTCTCCGACAAGGGCCTCAAGGCTGAGCTCATGGAGCGGCTCCAGGCCGCGCTAGACCAGGAGGAGGCCGGCGGGGGCGGCCCCGCCAGCGGCGCGGCCGAGCCCGGCAACGGCAGCGTGGAGGGGGAGGCGGCCGAGAGCGGCGGGGGCGCCGCGCAGCTCCGCCAGGGGGGAGGCCCCGGCCAGGCCGCGGCCTCCGCCATGGAGGACGACGACGAGGAAGGGCTGGAGGCCGCCGATGGCGACGCCATGGAGCTGGGCGAGGAGAACGGCGAGCGGGCAGGGGCCGGGGGCGGCCCCATGGAGGAGGAGGCGGGCGGCGAGGAGGAGGAAGAGGAGGAGGAGGAGGATGAGAACGGCGACGACCAGGGTTTCCAAGAGGGGGAGGACGAGTTGGCCGACGAGGAGGAGGCCGCGGCCGGGGACGCCAACGGCCACGGTGACCAGCAGCCGCCGCAGCCCCAGCAGCCGCAGCAGCCTCCTCCGCTCCTCCCGCCGCGCAGCGCCGCTGCCGCCAAGGAGGCTCCCGGCAAGAGCGCCGGGGCCGCCTCGGGGCCGGCCGCTGCCTCTGGCCCGGCGGGCCCCGCCAAGCAGCAGCAGCAGCAGCAGAAGAAAGCGGAAGGCGGCGGCGGAGGCGGCCGCCCCGGGGCGCAGGGCGCCGGGGGTGAGTAAGCGTGGCGGCGGGAACCGGGGTGGGGGCCCATTAATCCCGGCCCCCCCGCCATGACGGGGGTTGCCCGGCCGGGAGGGGGGGTGCGGGTGGGGGGGTGGTTTCCGGGGCGCGCGCGGGAGGACGTTGGCGGCCCCGCGCCTCGTGCTGGCCCGGCGGGGGGGCGGGGGAGGGGCGCGGGAGGAGGGGCGGTGGAGGGGCCGCTGGGGCGCGCTGTGCATTGTGCGCCCGGCCGCGCGGGGCGCGCCTGACGTCACTTCCGGGCTGGGCGCCGCCGCCGCACGGGATGGCGCTGGGAAGGCCTGGCGGTACAATGGAGGCGGGAGGAGGAGGAATTCCTTCCCTGGGGCTCCCGCCCGCGGCCCGCCGGGAGGAGGCGCAGTCGTGCGGATCGCACGGTGCCCTTGCGAGCGGCTGGCAATGTCCCGCTGCCTCCGTGGTGGGCGGGTGGTGATGGTGTTGCGGGTTTGGAGGCGCGGCGGGTCAGGAGGGGT
The DNA here is from genome assembly GCA_039654755.1 of Calcarius lapponicus. Classification (NCBI taxonomy): domain Eukaryota; kingdom Metazoa; phylum Chordata; class Aves; order Passeriformes; family Fringillidae; genus Calcarius; species Calcarius lapponicus. The sequence goes on along the minus strand of CM077465.1, from coordinate 84,899,984 downwards.
TTTTTACTATTTTAGTTTTTTCTCTTTTTTTCCTTTTATGTTTTTTGGGGGGATGGTTTCAGTGAGGCTCATAACATTGAGAGCCGTACTGGCTGCTGCGTGGTGTATTGGCGACTTCCGTTTGCTAAATCATTTCTGATTGGCGACAAGTTTTGAGTCTCCCGTGAAAATTCAACATTCTGGGCTTTGCCTTAATAACATAGTAAAATTCCTTTTTAAGGTGTTACTGCTTATCTTATGCTGTAGCTTGCTGCAGTTTGCAAAGTCGAAACCGTGATATAGATTTTATTCCCAATTAAAGTAAAATATAAAATAATCTAAATAAATCATTGCTTCTGTTACAGGAGATGGTAAAACGGAGCAAAAGCCTGGTGAGAAGAAGAGGGGAGTAAAGAGACCACGTGAAGACCATGGCCGAGGATACTTTGAATACATTGAGGAAAACAAGTATAGCAGGTAAACAGAGTTGGTGCTGGGCAGCATTTTGTGATGAGGAGGAATAGAGTACAGAAGTGTTGTTTTAACTTCGTGAAAATATGTGTAGCCTTATTATGTTTTGTTCGGTTTTGTTTTTTCAGGGCCAAGTCCCCTCAACCACCTGTTGAAGAAGAAGATGAACATTTTGATGACACAGTGGTTTGTCTTGATACTTGTGAGTAAACAGGCTTTCATTTGCTCTGGAAAGATGTGGTGTTAAGGCTTCTAATCTTAATGCCACGCTTTCTGAGACGGGGAGGATAACATTTGTTGATTTTCATTACCAGGTAACTTTAAAAAACTGTATTTCCACCTGTTTTTAGCAAACAAAACAAGAGAAGGCTCTGAGTATGTTAGCAGAAATAAGCTTGGTTTTCCTATAAATTCTGTAGAGATAGATAGTTCTGTGAAGAAATGTTAACTAAAACACTAATCTGGCATGGAAGCTTAGGTGGGTAGGTGTAGAGTGCACATAGAACACCCTACAGACAGCTTTATGGAACAGCTGTCCAGCACTACTGCCCTGAAAGCTCAGAGAGACAGCAGCATAAGTGCTTACAAAATACACTTTGGGGAGTGAGCTTGCTGCATAAGTACCCCTGTTTAGTGGAGTGCTGTTTCTGTCTTCTAATAAATTTAACAAAATCTCCTCAGAAATGACCCATTCATGTAACCTGTGAGTGCGTGGGCTTTGGGTGGTGGTTTGTGCAAGTGGGATGCAGAGAGACTTGGTCAGAAGAGCATAGAAGTTGAGAAGTGTCTGCAAACAGGGTTTTTTTGAGGCAGAGTAAAAACATTTTTACTGTAACATTCCATTATGGCGGAGTTGGCATTTGTATTCTTAAGGGTAAGTATAAGGGCTCAGCACAATATCAGAAAACTTGAAGTAATGCTTGAACTTGTTGGATTCTTACAGTGCCATGGAAGGAAAGCTTAACTTTTGGCATTGTCTGGTATATTTGTTAGAAGTTTCAGGTGGTTTTATTCCACAAGAATTGGTTTGAAATGGAAGGAGGTATTAGTTTACAGTCACGTAAATTGCTGGATATGCCATCCCTGACATTTTGCTAACTAAGTCTCAAGTTTCTAGCTGCTAACCTGGTGAGTAGCCACTTCTGTGGGAGCTTTGGATTTTTCCAATAGCTGAGTAAATAACTGGTTTTCATTATTACTGTTTATAGTAATAATAGTATTTTCTAGCAGGAAATCTTGTTACTGGACAAGTTCTGATTTAAAGTGTTGACAGAGTCTTTAGAGATAAGATTCAAACACAGCTGTAAGGCTGAATTGTGTAACGAATTGGCACTCTCTCTTCTGGATAGTGATCCCGACATATAAGAGGTTTAGCCACTCTTAAGTGCTTTTTATTGCCTGTGTCTTACAAAGAAGCTGTAGCTTCAAATTCTGTTTCTCATCTCCCATTCTAAAGGTAGCCTGCAAAGGTGGGTTTCTTCTGTTTTTCAACAAATAAGAGTTAGCAGTACTAATGAGAAGACACTTGGATCGCTAATACTATTTTTGAAATTGGGGATGGCTGTATGCAAACAAAACAGAATATTGTGCATAAGAGTTGCTGCTACTACAGGGCAGGCGGCATTTTAGTGTATTCTGGCATCCTGCAGGTTTCATACCAGAGCAGAATTCCTCACTTTTTGCTCCTTTCTTGTAACCATCAGGTAGGTTTGGAGCTGCTTCTGTGGATTCTTTGCTGTGAGGAATTCCAAGTCTTGCATGCTATGCTGCACCTCTTGTTACCACTTGGCATTGTTTTTCTGAAACCTACTGGGAGATTTATTTGCAATTTCATGATGTGCAGCTCTGAAGATGCTTGTAAAACCAAGGTTCTGCTTAGGTTCTTGGAGTGATAGGTGAATTCAGTGTGTAGGTTGTGTTTCTGGGCTGAAGTAGGTTCTCTGAGCACACTCTCTGTGCTTAGCATATCTGCATCTGGCTTAACTGCCTTTATTTTAATAGGCATAATCTAATTTGACTTGCTAATTGACTGTATTAACCTAAGACTACCTTCAGTACTTAAATTAAAACATTTGTGTTCACATTTACTTCTTAGCAGCCCTTGGGCTTGAGCAGTGAGCCTGCTTCAGAATCAGGTCTCTAGAGGGTACTGGAGAGCACAGTGCCGATGGCTCGGTATTGATGGAGAGAGGCAGCTGACAGAGGGTTCAGACAGCTACAGTGCAAGTGAGGGCTTTTTAAGCAAATGGAAAAAAATAGAGGGAATTTGTGTGACAAAAGTGAAGGTGGCGCCTTGAAAATTACTCATTAGCTAGCTTTTCCTAAGATTCTGGCTGAGCTTCAGTCTGCAGTTCCATCTAGATATGTTGCTTCTCTGATAGATCCTGGGTACTTGCTGGCAGTTTGTGTTTAAAATGACCCATAAAAGCTGGCATCATCTTTAATGAATAAAATTGGATACATTTACTTAATTTTGTAATCAGAGTAAACAAAATAATTTTTATGTTAACAGATAACTGTGACCTGCATTTTAAAATCTCAAGAGACCGGTTTAGTGCTTCCTCTCTCACCATGGAAAGCTTTGCTTTCCTGTGGGCTGGAGGGAGAGCCTCCTATGGAGTTTCTAAAGGCAAAGTCTGCTTTGAGATGAAGGTGAGTTAATGTTTATGGGAGACTTTTGCATGCTTAAATATAATATTTATACTTGTCATATATTTTGGACTTGGTTGAAGCAAATTGATGTGAACAGGACTCTAAAACGGCCTTCTCTTAAAAGAAGATGGCTCCGTTTGCAAAACTGTTGATTTAACAAACAGAGAAAACCCAGAAATTTTAAAACAACCCACAAAACACTGCATTTGTTCTGAATATCAGACTTTTGGTCTTCTTTTTAATAATTCGTTCTATTTGTCATCTCATGCCTCAACACTGAAAGTATTTTTATACTCTCAGAAGTTTGCTTGTGCTTTCTGAAGATTACAGAAAGCTTGACTTTTGACCTTTTTTTTTTAAGGAATAAAAATTATCCCAACAGTCCTTTCTAGTTCTGCTTACTCTTTGAGTTTGATCTGCTCTAGGATTTGGGCTGGATGACCTCTAGAGGTCCCTTTCAACATCATTAACTCTGACATGATGCATTGAATGTGAGCATTTAGCAGATAGTTGAATTTTGAGAGCAAGAGTTCTCCTGAAGGGTAAGAATGGCAAAGAGCAATCAGCCTTCTAATAAACTGATTTCTCCAGCTTGTTGATGGAAGAGGAACAAAACCACAAAGCTTGAATTTATTTTTCTTACTCCTTTTTTACTTAGCAATGTCAGAGGCTTCTTTGCATATGATGGGCCTGTGTATATTAATCTGTTCTCTTCCTCTGGTGCTTTCAAATGTTACCATGAGAATTGGGTAGTGATCCCATTATCCAGCCTTTTGCATGCAGTGATTTCTGTGTCTGTTGATACCTGTAACTTTGGAAGGCTAGTGAAGTGAAGTTTATGTCACTATTTATTGTCCTGTTTGCTTTCAAACGAGTTTCAGCTCAGTCACCTGACTGGAATAGTTCCCGAGGTTGATAGGATACTGATGGGCTTTTCATTTCTTTTTAGTAAAGTTTCTAAAGACAGTTAAAAAACAGCTGTCTGCATGTAGATTCCAGTGCGTTTAGATGGTTTGTTGGGGTTTCTGGGGTGTTTTTGTTTGTTGCCTTTTTTTTTTTAATCTGGTTATGTTGTTTGGAAGCTGGCAGCTTGCCCAGGAAGTCTGCTCACAGTGAAAAGGGATAATGTAGTACTTTCCCTCTAAGAAGCGGGTTTTTTAATACAGTGCACATTTTCTTAGCTGAGTAATTTACTGTTTGTCCCAACTTCATGGCAACTCCATTTTTTTAATAAATATTCGTATTGATTGTGATTTTAATACAACATCAAAAGGACTTAAGGCTTTTGACCACTGACAGAGACTGCTGTGACAAAGTGATGAAGATTTATGGTATCTTCAGTCTTCATTGCTAAGTCAGGAGATAGAACTGTTCAGTCACTAGTTGCAATTTCCTATTCTCAAGCATGTTTTATTTTTGCTGAAGGTGATCACTTAGACTTTGCAATGATTTAACCCAAGTGTAAAGGTTCAAAATGTTGCCTTTTGTTCTTCCATCTTGTTAGTGTATAATAAATACTGCTTACCTTTTACTGAACAATTTAAAAATAGGTTACAGAAAAGATTCCTGTTAAACACCTGTATACAAAAGACATTGACATACATGAAGTGCGAGTTGGCTGGTCACTGAACACAAGTGGAATGTTGCTTGGTAAGACTTAAATGTTTAATTGCTTTTGTGTTGATGGGGCTGAAGTTTTATTTATTTTTTATTCCTGAAGCAGGGGGGACAAGCTTAATGACTGTATAGTCTTTTGTGAAAAGTGATCTTTATTTGAGTCATTCTCTGGACATGGTGTGAGAAAGTTCATTACTAGGACCAAATAAAGACATTAAGTATTCAGACATGTAAGGATTAGGGCCATAATTTTAGAATTAATTCTTCAATGATTATGTATGGGTTATGGAGGAGAACATTGTTAAGTACTTGAGAAGATAAAGGATTTGTCTTTTTCATGTAGTGTCAAAAGTAGAAAAGGGGAGTTGCCCTTCCCTCCACTTTTAAAGGGTAGTGCATGGTATAAAATTTAACCCATGGTAACTACATCATCTTTTTTTTTTTTTTGCTTGGTGGGAAAATCCTAATTTCTGAAAATAGCTGGAAAGAAAAGTACAGCTTCATTATATATATGAAAAATTATGATGATGATAATATTTATAACTTGTTGCTGAAACACATATTTGGGGGAAATATTGGTGAGTTGATGTGTTCTGACATCAGCAACAGCTTTCTACTTAAGTCACACCTGAGTCCTTGTGTTTGACACTTCCTGTTAGCTTGTTCCTTGCAGCTTCATCCTCAGCTGTTGCATAGGCTGTCTGCTAAACTCCCTTTAAAATGGGAGGGGTAAGTGCTCCTGGAGACTAACTTCAGAAAGCCTTTCTGACTACGTTACAGCAGGTATACCAGTGCATAATCAGGTCTTCACAGTTTAAAATACTTGTTCGTGTCTTTATCTGACAGTTCAGCTTGTATTGAGAGCATAAATCTGGAACCAGCAGCATAAAGCTTTTAAACAGGGAAGAGGAAACACTGCTGTTCTATCTCAAGTGAAAGTATTGAATAGAAGAATGAGCTTGTATAGCTGTTGGGGGGTGTCATAGATGTTTTGGCATTAGTAAAAATACTCTGAACAGCATCTTATTTAAGTAGCTGTAAGGTGATTTATGTCTAAAAGGTTAGATGGAAAAGCCTTTTTGTAATTAGTTTAAATTGTTCCTTCAGGTGAAGAAGAATTTTCGTACGGTTATTCTCTAAAAGGAATAAAGACATGCAATTGCGAGACTGAAGACTTTGGTGAGAAGTTTGATGAAAATGATGTGATTGCATGTTTTGCTGTAAGTTTTCACTTATATTTTCTTTTGAGGGGAAACATCCTTGAATTTTTAGACTGCTTTGATATTAGGAGCAGTAAAGCAAATACATAAAATCATGGGAGCAAAACAAGTTGTTTAACATAGGCAGGCAGTAGGAACAGCAGCTATTACTAACAGTGACTGCTGGCAACATGATTTCGTATTCATGGACAAATGTCTTTTAACAAAAAATCAGATCTTGAACAAAATGATCATTGATAGTGACTCATTAGAAGAGAAAATTGGTTTTAGTTCCTTTATGAAACAACAGTCTTACAGAAGTTGAGTGAACGTAGCCAGTAGAGTGAAGTGACTAATTAACTGTATAAAGTGAGTTAATTTTATCCAAAATGATGCTTTGTCTGAAAAACAGAATTTTGATGGTGATGAAGTGGAACTCTCATATTCCAAGAATGGACAAGAGCTTGGTGTTGCATTCAAAATAAGCAAGGAAGTTCTTGATGGGCGACCACTCTTTCCACATGTTCTCTGCCATAACTGTGCAGTTGAGTTTAACTTTGGTCAGAAGGAGGAACCCTACTTCCCAGTTCCTGAAGAGTACACCTTCATCCAGAAGGTCCCCCTGGAGGATAGGGTCCGAGGACCAAAGGGACCTGAGCAAAAGAAGGATTGTGAAGTAAGTTTCTCCTGATGATCTCAAAAGTTGTTAAAGCACATGGATGGAAATGGTTAGAGTTAAGGAGACTATTCTATCTCACTCTGACATTTTTGTTTGGGAGCTTTAATACTTAGTGTCTTGTGACCTATTCACCTCCACTGCCTTCCCCACCCCCAAGACCCCCTCATCCCCCCTCTGTATCCATTAGGCTTGCTGAGCTAAGTTGTGTATTAAAGAAAATCTTTGAACTAGTATCTCAAGTACAGAACTTTTTGTCATAGGTGGTGATGATGATTGGCTTGCCAGGAGCTGGCAAGACTACATGGGTTACCAAACATGCAGCAGCAAATCCTGGAAAATACAATATTCTTGGGACAAACACTATTATGGACAAAATGATGGTAAGTGATAAGACATTTTTATTTCTTGATATATTGAAAACTTGCTGTAAATCCAGGGTCTTTGGCTGCCATGGGGTTCTTTGGTGTGAAAGAAGCTGGCTGCTAGTTAGCTAGTGAGCATTGGTATTGAAGAAAAGACTGGCTATGGCACTTAGTGCATGGTCTGGTTGACAAGGGTGGTGTTAGTGGTGTTACTTGGACTTGGTAATCTCAAAGGTCTTTCCCAACCTAATGGTTCTGTGTAAAGGTTTTATTACCTTGCTGAGCTGCTAATTCACGCATGGCAGGATTCAGAAGCTTTTTTTGTGGTAAAATGTAAGAAATAGTCAGCTATTGCTGACTACTGAATGTATTTCTACTTCTCTATACATCACTGTTCTCAGAGCTGGAATTAATACTCTGATGAGTATATTGTGAACTGAACAGTACCAATTCTTGTGGAGTCTTTGTTTATAAATCTCTTACTTTCTATGGAGGGTTGAGAATTTCAGTGAGAGTTTGCAGCAGTTGTGGCCTTGAATTGACCAACCCTTAAACTGTGGTGGAAAGCATTTAGCAAAGAATGTCAGCCACATGTACCAGGACTACACTGACTAACTCTGGGAAATTTCTCCATAGGTTGCAGGTTTTAAGCGTCAGATGGCAGACACTGGAAAACTTAACACACTGTTGCAGAGAGCTCCACAGTGTCTTGGAAAGTTCATTGAGATTGCAGCTCGTAAGAAGCGGAATTTCATTTTGGATCAGGTAGAAGCTTCAGTGAAAAATGGTTAAGGAAATTTTTTATAGGCTATATTATAGTAATTAATTGGGATTAAAGTTATATTATAGTAGCAGTTGTTTCAGTTACTGACTTACTACTCATTCAGGGGACACAAAGTTGAGATATTACTACAAATGCTTGTCTGAACTTCTCTAGATTTATGGGATGTGGGGAGGAAGTGTTTTAACACATTGATACAAGCTCGTAACTTTGCATTATGCAGCATCTTTATGTCCAGTTATTTGTAAACTTCATTGCAAGCTCTTTAGAGGTGAAGTCTATACACCATAAGTTGACTTCCTTAACTCTTACAATGACAGCTACGTGTAGTAAGTTACTGCATTTTTTTCAGACAAATGTGTCTGCAGCTGCGCAGAGGAGAAAAATGTGCCTGTTTGCAGGCTTCCAGCGCAAAGCAGTTGTTGTTTGCCCAAAAGATGAAGACTACAAGCAAAGAACACAAAAGAAGGCAGAGGTGGAGGGAAAAGATCTTCCAGAGCATGCAGTTCTCAAAATGAAAGGCATGGAACATAATCCTATACTGTGTTTTAGGATGCTGAGTATCTGTTTAAAGGATTAAGTAAACGTGAAGTCTAAAAAACCACTTTATCTTAAACAGTTGTACTTATACAAAACTGGAAGACTATTGTAACTTGGTAGGATAACACTATATTGTGTTCCCTCTGCTGCAGTCCTTAACACTACTCAGTTACGGTGATATGCTTCATGCAGATGCACAAAGCTGTCTTGGCATAAAGTGCCCTATATACGTGACATATTTGGCAGAAACTGGTGTTCTGAGTGGAGGCTTATAAAAGAAAAAAAAGATAGGCAGAATGTTTTCGAGGTTTGGAACAGTACTGGCAACTCCATGAAAACCTGTTTATTTCCTTTGTCACTGTTACATTTCCTAAATGCTCAGATTATGTAATTTTGTCCCTATGCTGAGGGGGATGCAGAGGGTGGGAGGAAGAATGGGGGAAAGGTGGTTAAATTGCGGCTTTGATTATAGCTGAATGTAGATGCTGAATACTCAGTGTTTTTGCAATTATAGGGAACTTCACACTGCCAGAGGTAGCAGAATGTTTTGATGAAATAATCTATGTAGAGTTGCAAAAAGAAGAAGCTCAGAAGCTTTTGGAACAGTACAAAGAAGAAAGTAAGAAAGCTCTTCCGCCAGAAAAGAAGCAGAACACTGGCTCAAAGAAGAACAAGAAGAGCAATAAAAATCAGTTTAATAGGGGTCAGAGAGGACGTGGAGGATTCAACATGCGGGGCAACTTCAGAGGAGGAGGTGAGCCTGGAAATAAATCTGTGGCTTCTGGAGGTTGCTGCTGCTGGGGAAGAAAGTTGTAGTACTTGTATTGCAGTTATTATATAGTGGGAACCTTGATCTCAATTTCAGTAAGTTTAACGTTTTAGTACATAGTTAATTGTCCATCTTAAATGAGAGGCTCATCAGACCTTGGATTGATTGCACTGTTCATCTTGGTGTAGGAAATCTGTAAGACCTAATAATTACTTGATTAAAGTAACTCTCTCTGCCTTGCAGTCCCTGGCAATCGTGGTGGATACAACAGGAGGGGAGGCAACATGCCTCAGCGCGGTGGTGGAGGTGGCGGCGGTGGCGGTGGCAGCAGCGGAGCAATTGGCTACCCCTATCCTCGCGGCCCTGTCTTTCCAAGCAGAGGTGGCTACTCAAACAGAGGAAACTATAACAGAGGTGGAATGCCCAACAGGGGAAACTACAACCAGGTGATGCTTTGAGGGGGGGACTGACTAGTTGAACTACAGTGCTTTGGATGTTGTTGACAGCTCTGGTGCCTGTGAGGAGTCACAGACTTGGTTGTGGTGCGACACTGATGCCATGTTGCAAGGCCTTTCTAGTTTAGTGCATGTGCCCAGGGCTCTGAATGTTGTGTAACAACTGCTGATGCAGGGCGTTCATGTTAGGGCTGTACCTCTGTCCTGTTAAAAATGAAGATTTTTAGTGCATGTGTGTGAAGGCTGGTCTCTGGTTATTTGTGTGTTTCTTCCCCTTCCCCAATAGTAGTAACTGTTGTTTGGCCTGAGGGTCATAGTGTATCTTTATCAAACATGTAGAGAACTTTCTGAAAATAGCTCTGCACACAGAGTCTTTGTTTTGGTGTCTTGTGTCAAACACAACTAATAAAGACATACTAGCCTAGATCTTACCTGATGGAATATTGGTGGAAGTATTGGAAAAACAAAATTGGGATTACTGAAGAGCCAGCAGATGGAGCCCAAGCCAGTAAACATGGCTCAGGTTTGCCTAATACTGACAAACAGGGGAAAAGCAAAATTTTATCTTATTGTATCAATGTCCCTTTATTGTACCATAACTTCTGTTGAAGTTTTGTGGGCTAGCTTGTCTATTTTCAGTTGTGTGACCCATATCCTTTTGTCTGATCAGATAACATATCCTTGTAGCAACTACAGCCTTTCCTAACTAAAAATAGACAAGCTCTTGTATTTTTAGTTGTCCTGGTGCATTTAGCAGCTGGAAATAGGGTGAGTCAAAACTGGATTAGCCAGCTTTCCAGACCAGGCAACAACAGTTGGAGCTGGTTTATTAATTCTGAGGTTCTTGCCCCTATGCTTAAAAAGCAGTTGCTTAGAGGGGAGGAAGGAGGCTTTTGGTATTCTAGTGTTTTTGGTGGTGTGTTTTTCTATTAACCTGGGGCTGATACTTCTATATGGTGTGTGATGTTTTGGTGGTAATGAAGATCGGTATTAGGACGCTACTAAAAATGCATATAAACAAAGTAGTTAAAAACTGTTCTCCTCTTGCAGAACTTCAGAGGAAGGGGAAATAATCGTGGCTACAAAAACCAATCTCAGGGCTACAACCAGTGGCAGCAGGGTGTAAGTAGTCCCAACTTTACCTTTTTACTGATTGTTAACTTGAATGTTGTAAAATGCTGACAAAAACAAAGAGATGCATAGTCAAAAGTGGATAGCAAAATCTTCTAATGCTAGGTAATATCACTATAAATAGCTTCCTGTGCAAAACTTAATCTGCCTTGATGGTCTTGATATATCAAATACCAGCTGTGGCTTAATGTTCTTAATGGTATGTAGTACTTGGCTTCACATTACTGCTGTGAAGTGAACTTTTAACTGCCTTCAGTTGTTCAGGAGATTGCTGCTATTGGAGAGGACTTTAATCTTCTCAAGTTCCAGGGGAACTAGACGTTTGTTAAATGTTGTTTTTTTTTTTCCCAAGTAAGAAACTTAACCATTATGTGATTGCAGGTTAAAACTAACTATTTATTAATCTGTTGCAGCAATTCTGGGGTCAGAAGCCATGGAGTCAGCATTATCACCAAGGATATTATTGAATACCCAAATAAATGAACTGATACATATTTCTCCAAAACCTTCACAAGAAGTCGACTGTTTTCTTTAGTAGGCTAACTTTTTAAACATTCCACAAGAGGAAGTGCCTGCGGGTTCCTTTTTTAGAAGCTTTGTGGGTTGATTTTTTCTTTTCTTTTTTTGTACATTTTTAATTGCAGTTTTAAAGTGATTCGTAAGAGAACCTCAGCATTGTGCACGAAAAGAGAATGTGTCAGTATTTCAGGGTTCTACATTTTATCTGTAAAATGTGACTTTTTTTTTACCACAACAAAAGTAAAACGTTGCTTTGTACCTGGTGTCTTTTTATTAAAGAATTTTCTCCTTTTTCCCCATCCCCCAATTTCTAAGAAACAGTCGTGAGTCTTGTCACAATATGATAGAAATGTTAGCAACCAGATTCGTATGGAGGCATCTTAGTAGCCCTCAAATACCATGAGATTATGTAAAGCTCCCTATTACACTCCATCCTCTCTGTGAAGCTCTTGGGTGGGGAGGGGAGGAGGGGGAGGCAAAAGTTTCTGGCAATAACTAGGACTTTTTTGTAACATTTGGAACTCAATAAGATGTTGGGGGCAAAGAGGAAACCTGGGGCTAAATAGTGATGGTGGAGTGTATGTAGAAGCTCTTAAAGTTGTAAAACTCGGTTGCTTTATTTGTGGAGGCTCAAACTTGTGAAGGTACACCATAATTTTTTTTCCATTTGTTCTGCATTTTGATTCTGAAAAGAAGCTGGCTTTGCCCATTTCTTATTAAACAAAACTTGTTGTAAATCCAGTTGTCTAATGGGATCTATATGAAGTTAGCTGTGTGTCTGTATAACTCTTTCCCCACAAAATACTGTATACCTAGTGTGCTTGTAGTAGTTACCTCCACCATTTTGTAAGCTAATGAAACTGTGAGTCACCCATTTTATATCTTAATTTTTAATCATGTCAATTCTCAAATGGGTGTATCTCCTTAGCCTGCTGATTCCTTTTCTCTTTAAAGAAAGTGGGTGGAGAAGTTTAACTCTAGACGTTTGTTTGCAATAAAATAAATTCATTTTACTCTTGTTTGGGATTGTCGCCATCAAGGTCTAAAATCCCGTTAATGCTATAAAGAGGAAGAGAATGTATAAAAGCGACGACGTTGAACAGTTTTAAACTCATTACTGTACATGCTGAAATACTTGTGTTTCTTTAAAAAATCTGGTGGTTGCTCTGTTAGAGATCTATCACATGTATAATTCACAGTTTAACATGGTTATATGTATAGGGCAAAAGTCTTTGAGTTGCGCTTGCATCATGTAAATCCACTTAACCTCTTTATTGTAAAATAGCCATTAGGGAAGGAACAGGAGGAGGATTTGGACAGGGAGTAGGACAGGAGGAAGGATTGTCATGGAGTTTACCAGAGAGCTTCAGTTTGTTTTAACTGCTATTTTGTTCAGCTTTATGCTTCTGTAAAATTGTAGTGGCAATGTTAGCTGCTAACTTGCGTTCTAATGCCGTAAGACAGGGAAAAGATGTACCCGTTGTAAGAGGGACACGGGGTACACACGTGAGAGCATGTGGCGCTGCCACTATCAGGGCCCTGGAGGGTGCTGGCAGTCCCCGTGGCAGTGTATGGACTAGCAGAGGCTTCCTGGCAGCAGCCTAGAGCTAGAGTCGTGTGCTGTGCTTGAAACCTTTCTCCAGTGTTAGTCAATTTCTAGTAGTCTTCAGAAGTAAAGATAAGCTTGTGTTGCTCTTCTAGCCTTTATAGCAGATGCCATTGCATATTGACATTAAACATTAACAGCACCACCTCCTTGTTAATAGTGCTTTAAATCATCCCTTTACTTTGAATGAGAAAAATGTAAATTGTCTTAAAAGAAACATTATTTAATGAAATTTGGGGAATTGAAACCCAAATATGTTTTGCTGAAATGGAGTTTTCTTTAGACTTGCAAAAAAAAGTTTAGTGTAATTAAAGTCCATTTCCCTTCTACCCTCCTCACAAGAACTAACACTTTGTATGGAGTGCTGATCCTTTGCTTATTTTGGTAATCTATAAAATGATATAGTCTTAAACTAAAATACAAGAGCCTACACTTACTATGTGGTTGTAAAGCCTGTATTTCAATTCAAAAGTCTGGGATGTTTTGCTTTCAGTTTCTTTGCTGTATGGTGTTTAAAAAAAACCTCAACAAAACAGCCACACGTGAGATGCTTCAACTCTCACACTCAAAAAGGAGTATCCTGTTTCTATTAAAAATACTCCTCTCCAACAAAAGCTGTTTTGGTGAGTTCAGCACTATCTGAGGAACAGAATTCAAAAAAGCACATGCTCTACCTGGGACACATGTAGCCCAGAGAGGGGGTGGAAAAGTCCACATACATCCTGCTCATGATTTGTCACAGTTGAGTGGAGAGCAGCACTTGCATGGAGCCATGTATTCAGCCTGGGTCTGCCCACACACTCACTCTCAACGTAGCTCTGAATATTCCTAGAGAAGAGATTTATTTTGCCATGTGAAAATGGCTTTTATAGAGAAGCAGTTGCCTGAAGAGTCACTAATACTAAAATACTCACAGTTTGCATTTAAAAATGACAATATGAAACTTGTCTGGTGGTTATAGAAAGGTGAGGAGGGTGCAGCGGTACATTGCCAAAACGAGAGGGCTGAGCCATCTGTCACGTTCAGTGATTTCTTGCAGCTCACAAGGGTCTGTTTACATGCAGGAAAGTTCTTGGATTAGAGCAGCCGTGCTGCTGGTGACGGTGGCGCAGACAGTGGCCTACAACACTGGGGTTGGGGCTCATGTTTTGGGGGGCTTTTCCTTTTGGAGCGCAAACTGGCTTTGGCTTTTTCTACCTGTGATGGGGTTTTTTCCTAACAAGAGTACAAACCTGGATAGCTTCGGGCTTAGTTAGCTGTGTGCCAATGGACCATGGCACACGGTGCCTGTGCAGCTGTTGGCAGCAGTGCCAGTGCTGCCGGTGGTGCTCTCCTTGCATCCCTGTGGGATGCAGCTGCTGCCACCTCACCCATCCTTCGGCGGGGCCGTGCGCGCTGGGCTGCGGGCTCAGGGCAGGGCTGCGCTACGTGTCCCGGGAGGAAGCGCCGCTTAACAACCAAACAAACTCCAGCTGTATTGCTGCCTTTGCTGGTAACAGTCGCTAGGATACAGCTGTGTACGTGGAGGTGCTTCCCCGACACGCTACGGTCTTGGCGAGGGGCGGTGTCCTGCGTGAGAGGACTTTGTAAACAGCTGTGGGACATCGGGGGCAGGCTTCGGTTCTGGGGTGGCTTATGAGAGAGACCCCTGTCCCCACAGCCCGCTCTGCTGTCGGGAGCCGGCCTTTCCAGCAGCTGGGCTGCTTCCCCTGCTGTGCCAGGAGTACCCAGCAGTGCTGGCACCTGTACACGCGCTCCTTTCAGCACTACTGCAGCGCAGCTCAGCACCAAAGAGATTTTTAGATGCTGTGCCCACTTTTTGTGATAGTGGAATGAATTAAATCAGTCTTCTGGCTACATCCTTGCAGTCCAAGCCACTTGCATTGAAAGAAAAATTCTTACTCATGATGTAAGCCACTATTTTCTTTTTCCTTGCAACACTCCAAGCACTGCTTTTAATAGAAATAGGTGATGAAGTCATATTTTAAGATTAGGAAGTTTGTCCATGACCTTTTGAAAAACTAGGCCAGTGCTTTCTAACAGGGCAACCTCAGGCAAAGCCACAAGAAATCAAACTGAGTTGCAGAGACATGAAATACTTTGACACTTCTGCAGATGTTGGCTGCCAGGGGCTGGGCTTTCCCAAGCAGAGAAGCGTGCACACGCTGTATTTGTGAACTAGCAAGGGAGGAGTAAGTACAGCTGGAGACAACTTGGCCCAAAGCACTGTGGAGGATGGGGAAAGCTCCAGGGTGTCAGAAAAAGCTGCTGAGGAGCAAGTGGAAACCCAGAGGAGCAGCTTTGTAACTCAGATGTGTAACAGCCTGCCTGTGGTGAAGGTAGAGCAGCGCCTCTCTCATGCACATCCTCATCCCAGGCAAAGCCCCCATGCAGGTAGAGAGGGGAGGAGGCCTTCTCTTTAAACAGTAGTGGTTAGTTTTGTGCAGCTTCTCTGCTTTGCTAGGCACCAGCCATCTCCTCCAGCATAGAAGGCCTCTCCAGAGCCAGCCCTTACAGGGAACTGGCTGAAATCAGGACTTGGCCAGCAATTAATTAGTTTGGATGTGACTCTTGCCTTAGTTTGTCTTTCTGCCAGTACTGGGAGTGGCAGGATGATTCAGCTATGTTGGTTGCTATGTAAACTTAGCTGTAGCTTAAAAAAAGATGCTCAATGTTGTCAACATGTTGTCAACATCAATAGCAAAAAACAAAGGCAAGTGTAAAAAACCTAGAATACAATTACTTGTGGGTGACTTGATATGCAAGTGTTACTTTAGAGCAAGTTTTTTTATCTCTTCTGGTTTAGTAGACAATCTTTGATCTACAGAGTACTTTTAGTCCTAGAAGTTACTAAAATCAAAACTATGGGTAAGACATAGAGATGGGGGAAAGAAATGAGTAAATCTTGAAGGAGGTATTTGCTTGTAATATTTTTTTCTGAAAGAAATGACACTTGGGGTTTGCTCACAGTTGGAGTTTGCCGAAATACTTGGGGTTTGCTGAGAAACAAGAGTGAGAAAAGTTGAGCTACCAGAGGTGAGTCCACATGCAGCATCACATGGAGGTTGTGAGCAGCAGGGCTGTGTACCCAAAGCCTGGCACCTCCACACGCTGCACACTTTGTCTTCTCTGCTATGTGATCCCTGCTCCTGCCACAGTGCCTACAATGCTGTGGGGCCTCCCACCCAGCCTGAGAGAGTTGGAGTTCTCTTCACTGCATTGGAGAGAACAATTCCTGAAGGCAAAAAGGGATGCTCTTCAAAAGGTTGTCCTCTGCATGGCACTGGGCTTTTCCTGCCTTGGGTTTTGCAGATTCTCTGTGTCTCTGTAGGCTGCAGAATCACAGAGATTTACTTCTGGACATGGAGTACATCTTCCCACTTGTGGCAGGACTGGCACCTGTGCTCAGGTCAGCTGGGGCTTTGTCTAGAGATGCTTGAAAACCTGCAAAGGGTGGAAATTACATGGCCTCTCTGGGCTGCCCAGTGCATTGCCATGAGTAAACCAGGCCTGTCCTCCTGCATGGCCTGGAGCCCCCAGGCAGGAGTTTGTGGTCATTTCCCCTGCCTCATCTCCTCCAGCTACCGGGAGATGTTTGGCTCCATCTTTGTAACTGTCCTGCAGATAATACTTGGCTCTTGTTAGTTCACCCCACAGACCAAATCCAGCTCCTTCCACTGTCTTTCCAGAGGGCAAGCCTTAAGCTCCGTGGACACTTTAGGAGCCCATCACTGGAGTCTCCACATTCTTTTGACATCCTTGTTGAGCAAGAAGCCCAAAGCTGGGCAGCAGTATTAGATGCACTGCTCAGCAGTGTCAGTACTGGTGGATAAGTGCACCTTTGCATTCACTGACCACATATTTCATGACGGAGCCCAGACTGCAGGCTGACTTATGTGCGGAGTGAACACTCTCCTGGCCCACATTCAACTTGGCAGCCACTGTAAGTCCCATCCTCTTCAGCAGGGCTGTGATTCAGCTAACTGCTTCCTGGCCTCTAGTGGACACCCCATTAGGCAAGCAGCTGCCCTATAAAACAACAACAATAATAAAATCGAATCTATTGTTAAATAGTGAGACAAGCACCTCAAAAAGAAACATTAGTTGTAAATACTTGTGCAAATTAAATGTCTTGTGTGTTTGCCCTGTTTAGTCTGAGAGACCTTGCAGAAAGCAGCTGTGATAGTTCAGTAAGAACTACTTCAATACTTAAGTATCAGGGAACAAAACATTTAAATGTCACCATCTGGGCATTTGGATCCCAGACCTAGGATATTCCATCAATCACAGCTTTTGCGTGAACTTGCCTGCCCCTTTGTTACAAGGAGAGGAATCTGCTGTGTGGAGCAGAGCTCACCAAGCATCACTCCAGCTGCCAAAGCTCGAGAGGACGGGCTGGTTCCCTCCCGTAAGTGGCTGCGAGAGGAGCTGCTTCCTCCAAAGGAAAGGAGGTGGGAGCAATCACTGCGATCCCGTGCTCCAGTCCGCAGGGCTGCACGCCGAGCCCAGCCCTGCTCGGCACTGAGAAAACTCCACAGTCTCCCTGGCGATGGAGAAGGTGGTGGAGGCCGGGAGACACTTCCTGAAAATCAGCGGCTCCCGGACATTCCTGGGAGGAGGGGGCTGCTGCTGCTGCTGCTGCTTCAGCGGCTGCGTTGGCACAGCCCCAGGATATTTATGTGCCTCCACAGCCTGGCAGCCGGCCAGCCCCTTTTTATTTTTTTTTCCTTTAAGGAAACACCCGCAGAAGGGAAATGAGAGACTCCGACCGTTTTTCAGCCGATTCTCGTGCAGACAATGAAGGAAAGTTTTCAGGAACGATCTTGTTTTTATAGGTACTTACTGCCTTGAAAGGTCCATTATTTACCAAGTACAAGTATCGTTCTCTAGTTCCAGAACAAACCAGGGAAGATTACAGTGCTGGAAGCAACTGAAGGGCTGGAGGGGGAAGGGAGGGAATAGATGGGCTCCTCCTTGGATGGTGGCTGTATTCCAATTAGCATGGATCCCACAGGAGGCCATCAGTAGAGGGACCGTGCTGCTGCTATATCATTACCTAAACCCCTCTGATTTTTTTCCGGTTTGGTGCCATACCAGGAGTGTGTGACTTCACACAGAGCTGTTTGTGGCATCTCACAGCATTCCTGAAGCGTGGGGAGCGTGGCTGCACGTGTGTGTCCACAGAGCCATGTGCGGGGGCATCCCTGGCTCTGCTGGGACCAGCAGTGCTCCGAGGAAGCGGCTGCCTGGCCATCTGGTGGGGGGCCACTCTGTGACCCACTTAGGTGCTCTTAGATAAGGCTCCTGTGTGGGTGACAGAGATGCACAGACTGAAGTATGGCGTCCCCAGGAGAAGGATGAATGGTGTTAGAGAAATTTCTGAGTAGAAATTAATGCCGAGTGGCTTTCGGGAAGGAGAGGGCTGTTGTTCTTGTTAGTGGGTGTAAGAAGCCCTCTAGGGAACTGATTCAAGGGGACCTTGTGAGGTTTACGTCCCCTGTCATCCACCTGGGAGTCTCATGAAGAAGAATATGACACTGGGATACTATCAGAGCTAAGAAACTGAAAGAAACGAGTTCTGTCGTGGCCTCCCAGTGCTGCCTCAGGACAGCTCTCAAGGGCTTTAAATATTGGATGAAAGCACTATCAGCACGGCATGTAACAATCACTGGTAGCTCCAGATTTCTTTGGGGGGGTCTGAACAGGGTACTTTTCCCTGTGTTTTGAGGAACAGGCTGTTACAATTTTTTTTCTCTGTATTTACTCTGTGAAGGACTCCTGCAACAGCCATTTGTGGAAATGTATCAGTCCACTAATAAAGCTATTAATGGCTTTTCATCCTCAGAGATATTGGCACTATCTCAGCCAGAGCCTGAACGTTTCCTGAAAGGGAGGGGTATTAGCTTCCCTTTAATTGCTTAAGTAACATAACAAAGAGCAATGGCAGGTGGGCTGCATCTCTCATCCTGTTTCCACAGCATCTGTGCAGTGTCACAGCGATGACATGGTGGAGAAAGATCTCTCACTGTGGCCACCTGGCAAAGGTAAAGGTGGTAAGAACTCTTGACCTGGATGACAGAAAGCATGAATATCAGCCAGAGCTGTAAAGTTTGCAATCGAACTCCAAAGACTGCCATGCATGTATATGCAGGATTGAAGACCAAGATGTGTCGTGGATAAAAGCACACTGTGAGCACCGGAGTTATCACAAGCCACTTCCCATCAATAGGAGAGATGAGGATCTGTTGTCTAGAGAGAAAATTCACATTGGCTGAGAGCACACCTGCTGCTCTTTGTTACAGCATTTGACAAAATAAACAAGGAGTTTAAAAAATATGCAAAGCATGTGCTGCTTTCTCTCCAGAGCAGGAAAAGAGGGAATCTTTGTTTCTGTTCACTAGATCACCACTCTATACAGTCTGGGTATTTTTGGATCCGTGGCCAGTGTAATGGTACATTTTAGGTACTGCCAGAGGGCTCCTGGCATGTTCAGGAGAGTTGAGGGTTTTGACGCACTCTTGCTCATGACAGATGACAGAAGCTGGCAGGATTAAAATAGCCTCAGAACAAACTGCTCTTAATCTTGAAAACAAGCAGACATAAGGATGCCGTGACCTATTCCTGCAGGAACAGGGCAGACCGACCCCCTGCTGGATGGCTCTCAGGCAAACTATGAACTCAAGCGGGAAAAAACCAAAGGAGCGTGTGAATACGAGGGGACCTATCCTTAGTCAAGGTGCTCTTAGCCATGAACAAAAGTCTGAGTTTTCCTCAAACTGTCATCCAAGGTTCTACCTCTCATTACCCTCCTCCTCCACCACCCTTTGAAGGTTTAGCAGCTGTACGTGCTTAATGTAATACTTTCATTTTTAAATGTAATAAAGTTATCTGTTCCAAGGCCTTGAGTCACACTGACTAAAACTCAGTTCCACTTCTGATATGGAATTAGTTCTTGGTTCTTCATTTATGGGGAAAAAAATTCAAAGGATCATCTTCTTGAGCATCTGAATATACTGTAAAACTTTCTTTTGATCAGTTTTCCAAGGCAAGAACAATGTATTTGTTTCAAGAGTTAAATGGAGCAAGCAAACAACTTTCATGGGTAACCACTGAGCTCTTGAGCTAAATGTCTGGATAGGAACAAGAGAAGTATGGGAATTAGTCTACTAAGCTGGAGAAAATATTTTGCTTGGGAGCTCATTAGAGCTGAATTCACACAGCACTTCATTGTTACCTGGATTGCTTATACCAGAAATAACAAACGTACTTCCTCCAAAGCCAAATAAAAAAAACCCTACCAAAAGCCAGGCTCAGCGACAGGAGATGACCTTTACTTTGCAGCACTCAAGGACACTCAAGGGTGGGCAGTGACAAAGAGTCTGTAAGCCTGCAAAATGCAGAGAGGGCCAACATCTCCCTAAAATCCCTGCCTGGGTAAAGAGGTAAACGACAAGCTTGGGATGCAGCTGTAATTGCCTGTGCTGTCACCTTCAGAAAAGTTCCTGGGTTTTGAGCCTGTTGCATGTGTCAATGGCTGAAGGACATTTGCACCTGTGAGAGGCACCCAAGGCACCTGATCACACTCACCTCTGGGAATGGGGCTGACAATTAACCTTGGATCTCCAGGTGCCTCCCCTTCCCGAAGGATCTGGAGGACACACCTTGCACAAGTGGCCTCTGGCCACTGCCAGAGTCCCAAGTGTGTGCTCCTGCTGGAGGAGGCTGCAAATGCCTTTTCCCAGAGTATTGCTACTGCAGGGAACAGGAAGAGAAAGGTGTGGAGGAGCAATGGGGCCATAAACCCAGCTCCCTATTTTTTTTTGCTGGTGGTTTAGGTTGCTTTAAGGAAGGATTTCCCTAACTTCAGGGATAAAAACTGCTTGTCAGTCATTGCTCAGTGACCAAGTAATGTAACTGTAGGTGAAATAAACAGGGTTTTAACAACTTACTGTTTCAAGTTGTTATACTTCATTCTCTCCCTTTTTACAGTTTATTCTAAGGGGGCTGAAAACCAAACATCTTAAAAATTACTTTTTCTTTTCCATCCTAGTAACTGTCTGGTAAGTTTTAATTTAAGCAAAGCAAAGCAAAGACTATCATATATGTCATTAGCTGCAGTTCTTTTACATTTCAAGTCTGATAATAAAATACAGAGATGTCCTACACATTTCCACCAATGACTTAAGTTTTATGAAATTAGCAATAACAGATAAACAGGGATACAACTGACTAATTTAAAAATATATAGTTATGTAGTTGTTTTCAAATGTCAGAATTACTTAAATAACAGAATTATTTCTTGTCAATGTATCCTAATTTATGACACCCAACAGCTTTGAGATTTTTTTTTTATTTTATCCTGTCTCTCACTTTTTATTTGGGCTAACCCATCAGTCACTTTCAACTCTGCATAGCTGGCACGGAAGCAGCTGGAGCAAGCACTTCAAGGAATTATGCCAGACTTTTTCCCCTGCATGTTTGACCATGAGCATTCTTCCCTCTGCTGTTGCAGCCCTCCTTTCACACCAACAGAGTCCTGCCCACTGCTTGTCTTATATCCCTGCCCTATTCGGCAAATTCCACCTCAAGTCTCAGTAAACACTGAGGCTCCAATGTGCTGGCCAGGCTGCCTGCACACTGCATCTTCCCCAGTTTTTCTTTGAACATCTGGCTCATTTTACACTCTGTACAGTGAAGCAAAAGTATTAGATGAGTTATCTATGCAATGCAAATACATCTAGTATTTCACAGTTACTGCTAAAACTGTGGTTAAACTGTTATTGGGCTAATATCCTTAAACACAGTAACTAATACTGACACCAATTAATACCAGAGGATTTAATGCCACAATTTTCCCCAGATTTTTTTTTACTTACACAGTATCATAATGCTGCTTCTACCTTTTCACCAGTCACAGTATGTGTGTGTTTTGAAGGATGCCATTATGCACATGCTAACTCTTTTCCCATCAGCACAAAACACCCTTCACTCCTCTCTCTACAACTGTTCTGTGCCCAAGAGTAAATTTTCATCCTTGTGCTTTTGTTGCCTAAACCCCCCAGCTGACCTGTGACCTCGCAGCCAAAAGACCCCCTGCTTAGGTTGCACTTTCTTTTCTTAGGTCAGATAGGAAAGAACTCAACCATGTATTAAAACAGGAGCTTGTTAAGACCAGATTCATGGCTTGCTCAGTTTCCCACTGCTGCTCCAAGCAGCAGCTTCCCCCAAGGAGAAGATGCCTCCTACATCCCCTTGGTCCCCCAGCCAGCACAGAACCAGGGAAAACATTTTTCTCTTCTGAATTAGCTACCAATTAACTTCTCAGTTTGGAATTTGCAGTGAGGACAGTAAGTGTTTCATTGCATTAATTCTTCTGAAGACTTTTTATATAAAATATTGAAGTCAATGTCCTCAATAAAATTTATCTTTGTTTCCCTCAGAACAAACATCAGAAATAGAGGGGAAAAAAGGAATTAGAGTATAGAGGTTTGTTTTCTTCTTATAAGAAGCTAATCTACAGAGGGTAAAAGTTTAATTTCCTCAGTGTAAATAGCATGTTTGTTTAGTGCTTTCAAGTATATTTCCAAATAAATAAGTGGAGCAATACTGCTGTTTACATCTGGATTTTCAAACCTCCCTGCACCAATGTGAGTTAACAACAGATCACAAACTCTCTCAGACTAAGTACAGGGTGAGGGAAAAGGACTGTTTTTGCTTGGTGACATGCCTTTAGACCAGAAAGTGCTTACAGCATAATAGACCATAAATCATTATATGAAAAAATGAAAACATTGTGTCACTCATGCAGGCAGAAGCAAGCAAGTGATGTCATCACTCATCTTTTTACCAATATGCTATTAGACCTAACACTGTATTTCCAAATAAGATGGTTTCCTTGACATCATGTACTGATATTTCTTTTAACTGAAAAATCACTGTAGAACATGCCTTTAAAGAAAAAATTGAAAGAAAAAACAAGCATTGCTACTTACAAATAATGTAGATTATGATTCCACAAATAGTAGAGAAGTGTCTTAAGTAGCAAGATTTTTAATGAAATAAAAAATAATTTAATTACATAGTTTAGACTGTTCTGAAGTATGATTTTATTCATAGTTTTGAACAGAACAAAGATGGAAATCCTTCAGCTTCACAATGTATGTGTATGTATGTAAACATTCACAATGTATGTAAGTTATCTGGTTATCCTGCAGCTGAAATCTTAAAAAGACTGCTGACTATCACCCACTTTGCACAGGCAAAGCCTTCTCCTACTGTTCAAATATTCCTATTTCACAAACAGCACAGTTAATAATAGCACTGAAGGACACATTTACTCAACAGGTGATGGAAATAATTTTCCTGTATTTGAATGAGATGTAATTACAACTTTGCTAAAAAAAACCACACTCTGTTTATAATGGAAGTTAAGCAGTCCCAAATCACTATCCTTAATCCTCCGAGACCCTGAAGAGAACACACCAGCTCCCAGATGTTTAACAGGACGCCATTCCAAATGGGTGCAGTCACATACATACATACGTGAAACAAAGCAAGGCTTGTACCAACTTAAAAGATTCACTATGAATTTCCTGCTCAGATTTGCTAGGAAAACCATGATTTACCAGTTTTAGACACCTCACAGGCTTGCAGTGTAGACTGACTTTTTTTTGGACCACCTTTTCCCAAAGATGTATTAAACCACAGCTCTTCCTGAGCAACCTATGAATCGCTTCTTTCACTGCCAGTTTGTTTCTTTTCTGGATCAAGATAACTGCCTTCAAATAAAATTCTGTTTTTCATTCCCTCTTTAAGCATTCGTTGCCGGATCCTTTGCTGGGCCAAGTTGTACCTGCAGTAAAACCTAGAGGAGGGGATGAAAATGAAACATAATTCCCTGCTTTATATGAGTAGCAGTATCAAACCAGAGTCATTCAGGCAGCTGAAAAGTGGCAACCACATTGCTAGTAAAATTAAGCATGTTGCCTCTGGAATTAGGACACAAGGATGGGGTATGAAAAGGAAAATAAATTAAGAAAAATGGAAATAAGTGGGGGAGTTGATAGCTTAGAATTCAAGAAACAATAGGAAGTATTTTAAATATATAAACATAAACATTCAAACACAGTGAAATGTTTTCCTTTAAAGAAGATAAGTATTTCGGGGAGAAGGAAGAGGATGCTTTGCTAGGCATGTTTTTTAATGCAGTTTCAAAACCAACATGAAACACTGTTTCTGAAAACTGAAACACAGGGATCATGTTGTACAATTCAGCCAACATAGGCCTGCCAAAATTGAATAATTTTACATACCAGTATCCTAACATTGCGCAAATATAGCTACCAACTGCAACATCACAAGATCTTTTAACTCTACCTGAAAGAAAAACAAAAAATCTTCTGAAGTTGAAGAAAACAACTTGTATGACTTCTCATTATTACTAACACCTAACAGCAAATACAAGTTTTTTTCTTGCAAATGAATATATAAAACCCAAAAGGAGCAAGTACTTACTAGTTGCTAAAAAATGTCCAAGACCCGTAACTAAAGCCCCCAAGGAGCCATAGAGCACTGATTCTCGTGCACATGGGATATTTTTAACATCGAGAAATCCAAAGAGTTTAAAGGACTGTAAGACAAAAAAAAAAAAAATTAAAGAACCACTTCTGTAGAAGTCTATGATGTAAACTGTAAAACTGACTTGTTATCTTAATAGTCAAGCATAACTAGTTGAGAACTTACTGTGTCCAGGGTTATAGATGACCCAAAGTGAACAGGTACAGCTATATCAGGGATGTTTTTGGAAGAGCTAACTATTAATTTGTATAACATAGTTTTGCACAAAACTGTTGATCCATCCTTTCCACTGAATATTACAAATGAACTACTTAATTTCTTACCTTTACATTCCCCCAAAAAAAGAAGAGAGAAGACCCTGAAGAAACCAGGATTTTTGTTACATCGCAACAAAGAAGGAAGGCTACAATCAAGTATGCAGATAGTCATGCCATGTAATTTTAGTACCTGAAGCAAGCAAATGTGCTTGAAAAAAGTTAACTTACCAGAGAATGAGCATGTAGTAGAGAACCTAATACTGAATACTGAATAAAAATATTTATAAACCTAACTAATTTATGACCTAACCCTATGTCTAGGCAGGGGCTGGGCACATGGGTCAGGGTCAAGGCAGCTGCCCCTCAGTAACTCCTGCACATTTTTTGGCTGCCAGTCCTTCGGTCAGGGATGGTGTAAGAACACGTTTCAGTCTGTTGTGCTTAAACCATTAGAGCATGAAGAATCACGTGTGCAACTATACCAAAATTCATCAAAGGTGATTGTTTTATTTATGTGAAGGTATTCCACTTGGTCAAAGTGGATTTTGAAGACGGAGTAGTACAGTGCTCAACTGCTTGTGGAGAGCTGACAACTCTGTGAGAGAAGTCATTGTGTCACTGTGGTAATAGGGATGGCAGGCATGGAAATCCCCAGCGTTAGTTTTATCCGTGTTCCCTAGGGACAGCCATCAGCTGTCCCTGTGTACAAGCGAGACAGAAAGGATGTGGCCTATGTTGGTCGAACCTCCTAATGATTTCAAGCGCTCTCACATGGAAGAAGTCACTTGATATGTTGCTGTTGTTGGCTAAGAAGGTATCCCTGCTACATCCATGCAGCGTGATGCATCCTTTTAAAATAGCGTCTCACCTGTTGCCGGGCTGGGCATCATTTGTTATCTCTGACCACTGCTGACCACCGGCCTCACCACGGTGCTTCGCCCACCCAGAGAAAGTCCCGCGGCGGGACCCGGGGGACACATCCCGAACCCAAACCCCGCCCGCCCACCGGGCCCGGCAGAGCCCCAGTCCTGCCGCGCGTTTCCGGGAATTGTTCCCCAACTATTTCCTCGGGCGCTGGAACAGCGGGCCGGGGCGGTGGGGGCACGGTCACTGCTGCTCCGCAATGACCTCCCGTGTCCCCAGCGCGGGGCTGCCGCGAGCAGCTCCTCCTCATCCTCCTCCTCCTCCTCCTCCTCCTTATGATCATCCTCATTCTCCTCCTGCGCCCTCGCCGGCCCCCCCGCCCTCCATTACCTTCCCCGGCTCAGAGTCGCCCTCGCCCGCCATGCCGCGGCAGCGCCTTCCCGCCCGCACCAGCGAGCCGGGGCTGCGCCCGCGTACAGAGCGGCGCCGAGGGGAGGCCGCTCCGCCCGCCCCGTCTCTATGGCGCCCGCGGAAGGGGCGGGGGCGGGCGCGCCGCCGCCATTTTAGGTCCCGGCTCCGAGCGAGATTCCAGCGCGAATCCTTTGTTCGGCGAAATGGGTCACGGCGCGGGGGGCGCGCGCGCGGGCACGCGGCCGGGGGGGCGGGGCGCCGGCGCTCGCCCCGCCCCGCCCCCGCCTCGCGCCGCCCGCCCCCTCCCCGCCGCGGGCGCGCGCCCGGGCCGGGCGGGGCCGAGGGCAGCGGCTGAGGGCGGCGCCGGGAATCCGCATGGATCTCGGCAATCCGCATGGATCTGGGCAGGAACACGCGGCCCAGCTACGCTCCGGCGTACCCGGCGCCATAGGCCCTGCCGCGGTTGGGCTGAGCGCAGCTGTTCAAAGCTAAAAGAGAAAGGACGGGGCTGGGAGGTGCAAAGGCGCTCAGTGGGTAGCGCCTAGTGGGAGAAGGAGGTTACGGGATCCTTCGCGTGCCGCGGCCAGCCTGATGGATGCGGGGATGTGTATCCCGAGAGCTGATGTCAGGGGGAGCGTGCCAGGGGGCTGGAATGCGCCGAGGAAAAGATGACTTGCGCAGCTGGGCGAAAAGTCCCCGGGTGGCAGCAGGAATCGGGAGGTGGAGGAAGAATTGATTCAGGAATGCTCTGGAAAGTGGCCTCCTGTGAGGAGGCCATGCGGAGCAGCATCGGACGCAACCCCAGTGGGGTCAGCCGGGATAACCCTGTGCTAAATCACTTGGCCATGCTGGAAATTACCCCTTAGGTGTGTCACTGTACCTGCAGTAAAGATGAGAAAAGGTAAATAGTGCTAAGTGACTTAGGTCAGCGGTACAATTCTCCAGGATACTGTAAAAAAATATTTTGCAGCAAGAAGACATGGCTCTAAGTAGCTACTTACAGGGCAGGTTAAATTTAGGACCTTTTCTATCTTAGCAATGAAGTATAACAAGGATGAGAGATGTGTAATAATGCTCTTTGATCTAAAAAATAGTGTGTCTTGACTTATGAGGCATGAGATGTCTTCAAACCTTTTTAAATATTATTATGTGTTTGGGCTTTTTTTAATCCTATGCTAAATAAAATGGTCTTTTTCACACACTGAAATTTATGTCCATTTGGATTTTCTGTTACTACTTTTTGTCTTTCATTTGTTTGTGGGGTTTTGGAAACAATGTGCTTTCACACAACCAATTTTCATGTTTCACCAGCTGAAAAGTGCTACTCCACTTTTGCAGGAGCTATTTTAAATCTCTTTAAATTGAGATTAGAAACAAATCTCAATCCTTCCCAACAGTCCCAGTCCATCACTGTTTTGTCGTCTAAGCAGACATTGCAGGCAGAGCTCTGAATTCATGGAACGCTCTGATTCAACATTTGCTGTCCATTTTAAAAAGATCAGTAGGAATCCCTCACATTGTGAGTAGTTTGGTCTTTTTAAAATTAACGTATATTATGTATGTAGAGATGCAAACATAGGACATTTGCTATGTGGTGCGAAAACCAAAATTACTGACGTAATCTGTCCTTGGAACAGTTTGTAATGTCCAGTTTTCTTTTTGTTGGTTTAAAAATTAAGCAGTGACAAATACTGAGGAATGTAGCAAGAAATGCCAAGAGAATGCTGACATGTCTGAGATTAAGAAGGGCACAGTGGTGGAAAAGAGACACTGCTTTTACTGCTAATGAGGGGGCCTGGTCTGCAGCAGCTCATATTTTGAAAAGAATGGAATGATTTTTTGCTTTGAAAGAATTAAGATGGTGGAGAGCAAAGTACACAAATAGAACCTCTTCTGTCTGGTAGTCAAGAATAGGCTCAGGAGAAGTACATGGTTTTCCCTATGTGTCATTTATCCTTTTCCCAAATACCCAGATCACACAAATTGCACTGCAATAAACAATACCATTCTATTTTTTCCCCCTCTCCTTGGTCCTTGGTCATTACTCTGCTTTACGGCTGCACCTCACAGCTCTGCTTCTTGTCCTTCAGAAGCTGCTCCAAAACGAATCACTATTACCCTTTGTGGAGTTAGAAGTACACAGGGCTGCTTGTCGGTGCTTCAGATGAGTGAAGATGCCGGAGCCTGCTTAGCGTAAGGAAGAGGGACATTTGGGATGGCCTGAAGTGTGCATCCATCTTTCCCTCGTGTCCCTTAGGGGCCTGAGATGCCAGGGTGTGCAGAGTGCACGGGGTGATGTCCTCCAGCACGGCTCTTCAAGTGTGGGCCTCGTACTTCTGCTGCTTTTACCCTCGTGTGCTCCGAAGGCTCTGGGACTAGGGTCTTCTTTTTCACATCCTGGGCTCAAATAAAAATGAGGGTGGCTACTTCTAGCTCACTGACGTAGGTTTTAGCCTGTAGGTTGATCAAGGAGGTTGAGGCTCTGTGGGCATGTGGTACTTTATAAGGGGGATCGCACAGGGAATGTGAGAGCTGCTGGAATAGGCTCGCTGCCTTGCCAATGTGACTTGCTGCAAGAGCTGGACCAACTTTTATTTAAACCCTTGGTACACCTGGCCCAGCAGAAGCACATCCCAGAGCATCTTCCACGGTGTTCTGCCAGTGTGCATACAGGGAGGGTGGTACAGCAAAAGCCTCTGTATGCATGCCTCTCTCCATTAGCAGGACACTGTGCTCTTTCTGGAACCCAGGCATCTTGTATATGCAAGTTTGGAATTGCTGCCTTGAATTTCTGACCCTAAAGGATGCAACTGAGATATCTAAACATTTTTGTTTCCTTAATAACATTGACTGGAGCTGGAGACCCTTGGCAGACCTGCCTATGCATGGTTAGTTCTATCCATCATGGTGTGCTGATTGCCACTTGCTCTCAGCTGTTTGAACTTTTCCTATATTTATGCAGTTCTTACTTTTATTAGCACTGATGAATAAAGTGTAGCATCCTTAGCTGTATGCCTCTCCTACCCGAAATTGACAGCTGGTCAATGGTTTGGATTGGTCTTTGACAGCATCTTTGTTCTCTCACTCTTCACCTCTGTGTTTAAAGGTTAGCCAGGCAAAACTCTTGTCAGTCCAGGAGCAGGAAAGAGGCCAGCGTGGACAGAACATGAAGCAGCAGACAGAGAGTGCTCACATCACAGCAGTGCAAATAGGAACCTGGCTCACCTCTCCAGCGCTTATTCCTTCATCAGAAGACTTCACTGAGGAGTCTGATCCCTACATACATGGGTCTTGTCACTTCTGATGCAATGTTGTGCTGTACTCCCTAGAAGGAGGAAACCATCACGCAAGGGTGGAATTTCCTACCTTTAGCACCTCTTGGCCATGTAAGTTATTCCTATACTGTAGGGTGTTTATGTAGCCTTGTGGAAAAGCAACTGCCTGCAAAAACGGTGACAGCCTGTCCTAAGAAATAGAAATACATTTATTAGAGGGTGTGGATGACAACCCCTTTAAGTTGATGGCCACCATGGACAGATAACTAAACCTCCTGGTGAATTCATCATCTCCCAAGGGCTGCATGCTCTGCCCAGGGCGTTTGCAAAGGCTCTGCTGGTCTGTCCTTAACATAAGTTGTTACTGGCAAGCAGAGGCTGCTCTGCCTGTTCATATCCATAGATACCAGCTTAAACTGTTCTAAGATGGGCTGCTGACACCAGAGGTGGTCCAGGCCTTCCTCCTCTTTGCTGTGCAATCCTGCCTTCTCTGTGTCACCAGCTGTGCCACCTGATGCAGCTGAAAGTTAGCCTGACACAAAAAGCTGCTTCCTGGCTGTGATGTGGGGGCAAAGAGGCTGCTTTTTTGAGAGCAGCGCTGATTTACATCAAGTGCCTCAAGAAGTTGTTCTGTCAAAGATGTTTGGAAGGTAGCAGGCCATTGGGTTCCTGGGCTAGTAGCTGAATCACGCCTTAAGGCAAATTTTGGAGATATCTAGTGGTGTTTTGTCTTCATGGTCACCCTGGAGCTACTTAAATAGCAGTGAAGCATTTGCCTGTGGTAACCATGTGCCATTTTGTAAGCCATGAAATCAAGAGGTACTTAGAATTGCCACAAGTCATGAAGAGGATGATTATTCCACTCATGTCCTCAGTTGCCTTGAGGGTGTTTGTCCTTCCAGAGAAGAACATTATGTTACTGAATGCAAGTGTGTAGGAATAATGTGTTCTGGGGTTACGTATTTCTGAGCTGCACTTGCAGCCCAGAAAGCCAACTGCATCCTGGGCTGCATCAAAAGAAGAGTGGCCAGTAGGTTGAATTCTAATCTACTCTGCTCTCATGATACTCCAGCTGCAGTGCTGCATCCAGCTCTGGGGTCCTCAGCACAAGAGAGGCAGGGATCTGTTGGAGTGAGCCTAAAGGAGAGCCACAAAGATGCTCAGAAGGCTGGAGCACCTCTGTGGAGACACCCTGCAGGAGCTGGGGTTTTTCGGCCTGAAGAAGAAGAGGCTCTGGGCAAATTTTATAGCAGCCTTCCAGTACCTAAAGGGAGCCTGCAGGAGAGCTGGAGGAGAACCTTCTGGCAGGACCTGTTGTGATAGGACAAGGAGCGATGACTTTAGACTGAATGAGGGTAGATTTAGATTGGATATTAGGAAGAAGTTATTCCCTGTGAGAGTGGTGAGGCACTGGAACAAGTTGCCAAGAGAGGTGGTAGATTCCCCATCCCTGAAAACATTCAAGGTCAGACTGGATGGGGCTCTGAGCAACCTGATCTAATTGAAAATGCTCCTCCCCATTGCAAGGGGGTTGGATTAGATGATCTTTAGTAATCCTTCCAGCCCAAGGTACTCTATGATTCTGTGATGCTATGATGCTTTTTTTGGGGTAAATTGTTATTATGATGGCTGCAGAGATACTGTGCTGTAGGTTATGTCAGAGTAACCCTTGTGGGGTCAGGGCAGGCACGAGGAGTGTGTTCAGGCTGCTTGTTGCCAAGGCAGTTAGCAACCACGTTCGTGCCATTGAATTTAAAAAAAAAATTTTTTTCCCCCTAAGCCTTAATGTTAATGCAAATTAACTTTCAACTGCATGACAGTTTTATTCTGGGTTAGCTTTGCTGATTGTTTCTGTAGGTTGACTTTGCCTAACTTATTCCTAACTGCTGGTACAAACGATCTTTTCATCTGCAACACATAAGAGATTTTAATTCAATGTACTCCTCTGAAAGCCAAGGAAATAAGGGCAGGCTTCTAATAGCTTTATTTTTTTTCTGCTAGATCTTTTAATCTCTTTATGTTATTTAGGCACTTGATTCAAAAAAGAAGAGGTTTTTATATTAAAAAAGGCAGCTTATATAAAACATAAGGGTTATAATTGCAGCGATACTGTTGGATGTAGAGCTAGATTTAAAATTTTCTGACTCACTAGAATAAATTGAACTAAAAGATACTTCTGACTAAAAATAGAGCAGTTTTCCTTAAATAATATTTTTTTTCCATATAATGTAAATTACTTCACCTATAAAGCATGTCTTAAATATATTACTGGCTGTTGCAGACATCTTTTATGAAAAATCCTTTCATTAGGATTTTGCCTCCTGAGAAGCTGAGAGGCCTCAGGAACAAAATGTAAACATTGATTGTCTGCTGCTGTGGAAGGCAACAGGTGAATCTTTGATTGGCCCATGTTGGTTGTTTCTAATTAATGGCCAATCACAGCCCAGCTGGCTCGGACAGAGTGTCCCAGCCACAAACCTTTGTTATCGTTCCTTCTTATTCTGTTCTTAGCTAGCCTTCGGAGGAAATCCTTTCTTCTATTCTTTTAGTATAGTTTTAATGTAATATATATCATAAAATAATAAATCAAGCCTTCTGAAACATGGAGTCAAATCCTCATCTCTCTCCTCAACCTGAGACCCCTGTGAACACTGTCGCAACTGGCAAATACTAACAGACACTTAAGTTTTCTTGTATGTCACTGTAATCCACTTCAGGCAGATGATGGTACTATATTTCTGCATGTTTGGTCTTTTTTTCTTAATCTGCAATTCTATAAGTTGCAGAACTTGGGTTTTTGGTTTTTGTTTTTTGGGGTTTTTTTGAAACTGAAGACATTGGGAGATATAAACTGCTTCTGACACAAATTTGAGTGGTGACCTCGTAACCACAGGGACGTAGGCACAAGACTGTGGAAGGCACTCCTTTCTTGCCTCAGAGCTGCTTTCCTTTGGCCCTGTTTCATTCCTAACGCGTTCATCTAACCTTACTTCAAAACTTCCCCTTCCATTTCACATCTTCATTTTTCAAAACACAGTGGCTGCCCTGAGGTTCCTATCATGAAGAGAGTGAAGGGTGGTTATTACGAACTCTGCGCCTCGTGTTCCACGTCTGTCATGTGAATGTGTCAGGCTTAATCTTTATTAATTCCTGAGGGAAAAGTGAAGACTAGAGCTAATAAGGTATTTGTATGGTAATTGTTTCTTTTGGGACGTGGTTTCTGAGAATTCATAACAAACTGGAAAGAGTTGCATGAGTATGAAATTTATTTAGAAATAAGCTGTTTAAATAGCACAACAAAATTAGAAAATTCATAGGGGAAAAAAAATATTGAAGCTTATTAAATGCTCAGGCACCCTCTCAGACATAAGAATTCCCTCAGCACAAGTCACTGGAAGCTGTAAGGATATTTTGAGGAGTTATCGTGGTATGCTTCTTCTGTCCTTACACTTTTCCCTATTTATCCAATACTAGATAAATTAAATTTTTGCATGAGTCAATGGTGCTCTTGCATTTCTGCCAAGACTAGGCTAAAGCCCAGAGAAGGGAAAATGATACAACACAGACAGTGACATCACTGAAAGCTAGGAGAGGAAAGAGATGGTGTGCCAGGAGCCACTTTGGTGATGTGTTTTGCATGCAGTGTGCCGTTCAAGTGGATGTGTAATTAGCAGCGTACCGGGAGAGAGGAGTCACATTCAAGGAGCAGAGCATATCAAAGTAGACACTCAAACCAGACAACTGGAGAGGATGTTCAGAAGCCATGCCATGTATCAACTTCAAAAAATTCTGATGTATCAGGCAGTTCTCGTTATATCTAGTTGAGGGTTTTTCCCTTTTGTTTTTGCTTTTGAGTGGGTGAGGGAGGGCAAGAAGTTTGTGAGTTTTATTTTAGTTTTGTAATCAAGTTTAAAATATATTTCACTGGCTTATCCCCACCCCACATTGTCTGGTGACATGACTCTCTGCTAGTGCCCTGCCTCATGTAAGGTGTTTTGTTCCACTAGGAGTTAGTATATTCCTGAGACAGCTGCCATCCTAAATACATGGAGAGATTCAGAGAAGTCAGTGTGTGTTGTTTCATCATGCTACAAAGGCTGTTTTCAGTCTGCTAGGGCAGGATCTCCTACACAAAATAACACACCTTTGGCAAGGGGTAAAGGAAAAAAATTGCACATGGCTTCAGAAGGATCTCACAAGAAACAGGCAGTCTGCAAGGATGAGATTTGAGAGTTCAAAGTCAAACACAACTTATTATTTCCAAACAGTTGTTCCAGGTTTGCAGGCACCTTAGGTGTCCTGCTGTGGTGTCCAGATTCCCTGGCAAGAATTCAAGGTTTTTCTTGTTCGTGACAGGAATGACTTCGTGTCTTGCACACTGAGAGTGTTAATTTAGCATATAAATATTTCTCTACCTGGTGTGGTTTCTGCTGCTTTCTGAGAAGCAGCAGAGATTAAAAATACCTCATATCTTGTTGCTTGGTGTTTTCAGATCCAATATTTTGCTCTTTTCCTGATGCCTCACTGTGACCTGGCTGAAGGCTCAGTCAGTCTGTTGGTGGCTGGCTACCGAGGGATACGACCTTCTGTCACAATTTGATTTTGGAGGATCCTGGTTTCCTGCCTAAAGCATTGGGTGCTGGGCTGAAGTCATTAACTCTAGAGAGCACCTGATGCAAGACAGCCATCAGAATTTGGTGGGAGGGGGACAGCGTGTGCAGTGCAGAAGCTGAGCTCTGAGGCTTTGGGAAGTAGTAGGACAACTGGAGCTCTTTGAGTTGCTGGGGAAACTGCTCCCAGATGGACATGGGGGGGGTCTGTGTGCACTCTCTGCACTCAGCTGTTGCCATCCCCCTGTGTGTGCCAAGCAGCGCTGCTGGGGAAGCCTTCCAGAGTCTCCCTAGGGTAGGGCCCAGGGCTGTGCCCTCACCAGTGAGACAGCTACCTCCTCCCTAAATTGAGCTTCAGACCTCCTGAGCACGGGCATCTGTTCAGGGGCCACTGAATTAGGCAGAAGGGGTTTTTCTCTTATACTGGTGGGTTTATTTTCCCATACATTTTCCCATGCTGATAGTTCTATTTTCCCAGCATGTCTGACTTGTGCCTTCTCAGTACCTCTGCAGGAACAAGAGCAGAAGCTAAACACGTGCTTAATTGCCTCACTTACAAACTGTTTAAAATACTTAGATAATTGATGTCTGATAGATTGGTTTTTCTTGTCTGCTCAAGCTAAATTAGGCTAACAGCAGCCAGAGGTGGCTGGTGAGTTGTTCTTCCAGTCCTGGGAAAGTCTCTGTTGGCAGAATATTCAACAACAACCATCACCAAATCCCATGCTTCAGAAAGGGGCCACTTCTCAGGTGAGGAAGAGAAAGGAGGGCTTATTGTGATGAATGGTCCTTCAGAGCACTAACATGGGCTTCTGACAGTGTAACTCTGAATAATGGTGTTGCTTCCTCCTGATTCTCATCTCATTCTTGTGCTTGGGAGCAGTAAGTGCATTCCCCTAGTTTATGGTTTATTTTTACATTTGTTTGCCTTTAAACTCAGCAGTTTGTCTTAAATCCCCCATCTTTTTCAAATGCTTGTCATGAGTACTAAAAAACTAATGTACAAAATTCTGGATTTTTTTTCCCAACTTAACTACAAGCAAGTCTCAGATTTTGAACATGTTAGAGATCTCTTTAAAATCTTGTCTATAACTGACATAATTATCTGCTCAGACAAGTTGTGGCAAAAGGCCAATCACTAAGAAGAATCTCAGGCATTATGCTCTTATTTTTAAGTTAAATCATGGAATGATCCCCATACCCTCACCATTTCATTTATTAGGTCTTTCTCAAAAAAAAAAAAAAAAAAAGAAATGCAGAGCTGCTGTGCATTCAGAGCACTTGTTTTTATTTAAGCCTCAGAAACCATCAGCTCCTTAGTAACTAGGGGTGTGTCTGCTAAGAACAATCTGTCACCTGTCACAGGGCTTTTAAGTGACTGATTTCACATCCAGAGCTAAGACAGATAATTGACAAAATCATGCAGACTTCAGCTGAGGAAAGTGCTAATTTTTTTTTTCAGTATTATGCACAAAAGGCTGCTTTTTCAGTTAATTTCATATTCTTAGACAATTTCAAACTGTAGTTACAAAGAATGTCATGTGAATTGATTATAGCTTATTTGTAAGCTCTGTCAGATACAAGTAGTCCAAAGTCTGCAGATTTATGTAAGTTGGTTATGTTGGTTAAACGTAATTTTTTCATCATTAAACCAGCTAAGTTTCTGAAAAGTTTCCAGAATCCCTTTTAACACACATTCACTGATATTTTAGCAAAACACTAACCTCCCAAAGTCTTAAAGCCTACTGATAATTTCAAATTTAATAAGTTTGTTAGTATCATTCTTGGGGAAAAAGCAGGTTGTAGAGAATCTTGAAAATGGCTCTGTAGGCAACAGCCACAGATGGAAAATTTGATAAAGGTTAGAGAGGTCAGAGGTGAAGCTGGTGGCTTCTGCACTGAAGGGTTTGAAGGAACCTTCTCAGCAAGGAAACTTCCTCCTGCTCCTGCATGATTAATACCTTTCTGTTTCTGCTCCAGTTACTGACCAAGGAACTTCCATCTGGGGTAAAAATCTGCTAGTTCCTGGAAGTGAAGTTCTCACATACATATTGCCCTCAGACAGAGAAACCAAATGCATGAGTCAGTTAAAAAAAACAAAAGCAAAAACAAAAAACAAACCTGTGCTGTTTTAACACTGATCAGGATACACAGATTTCATATATGTAATTCACTGGACTCACCCTCACCTGCAGCAGTTCTGGGTGTGTATCTGCCAGCCCTGGTTTCTTCTCCCAGTGCTGAGGATGCTGAGTCTCAGTGCTGTGGCACAGCAGCGACAGGGCAGCACCGGGAGCTGAAGGAACACCTTGGTTTGCAAGACAAAGCTTCAGAGGAAATGTTCAGTGACACTATCAGAAGACCCCTCTGTTGTGATCTGAGATAGAGTTCAGTTATCACTGTGTGATCAAATTGCATTTGTCAGATTCTCGGATAACGATTTGCACAGGGCTGTTGGTTGATTTTCCCATACTTTGTGTGCTGTTGTGAGAAAGGAACACTGGGAACCAACTTTGAAACTTACTCCACTCCTGTCACAGCTGTGGGTCAAGCAAATTCTAGACTGGTTTGAAAGTTGATGTGTTTGGCTGAATAAAAAGGGACCGGTTGAACAATCTGGGAGTCAGATGTGAGCACTCATCCCCTGATCTGAGAGTTTGGCTGTCTCAGGGGCAGCCTGAGGCTTTGAGAGCAGAGGGAGGGATGGACTGGCATCCCTGAGCTGGCAGGGTTGCTGTCTCTGCTGGGGTGGGGTGACTCACCCAGGGTACTGAGCTGAACTGACTGTGTGCTGCTGTTCTCCACCTTTTATCACACTGCTGTCCAAGGCTGTTTTGTTAGAACAGAAAAGGAGTTAACACTGACAACACAACTCTCTAAATAACATTGTAAGATAGGACAAAGATTTTGAAAACAAATCTATCCTTTACTCACTGGGTTCTTACAAGGCAGACAGTCTTTCTTCTACAGTTTTCTTGAATCTCTCTCTTCTGTCCAGGCTCTTGCCTTGTCTTCTGAACATCTCCTTATCTTCTGACCAAGCTTCCTCTTTAGCCTGAGTTGGATACAGAACCTGGCTCCTCTGGTTGCTTTGTGGGACCTTTGGGACCCATCTCCTGACTCTGTTCTGGCCCCAACCAATTAGGCAGCACCATGGCTCTGTGCTTTTCCTAGAAGCTCCTGAGTGCTAAGCCATGGCTGGACCAGCTGGAGCACAAAGCCAAGCACTTTGCAAACTCATCAGGAAAACTACTGAGCTGTTCTGTCAGGGAATGCTGCCCGCCTGGGTGAGAGGTGTTCAGAGGAGGTGGAGTGCTTTGAGATAAATTGCTCATCCAGGAAGAAAGGCAGTAGGCTGGAAAGCTGATTCCCTCACATCAGCCTCTACCCTCTCTGGCAAGGCTCCAAGGAACATCTGAGCCTTTTCTGACATGAGCTGGGAGGAAGGTTCTGAAGCAAACCTGGGAAAGGCTACGTGATGGCGAGCTTACTCAATCCTGAAAACTCCATCCATGCCAAACAAACTCCTTTCAGGCATGGGTGTTGTTACTTCCATGGTAGATTTAAATCAGGTGGGAAAGCACCCTATGTACTAAATCAAGAGGCAGCCAATGCCAGTGTGTAGGTAACTGAATCATGCCCTGCCTGTCCAGCAGCTTGAGTCCAAAGAGCCCAAGCAGAGCTCACCTCTCTGTACATTTAATCACTACCATATATATATATATATATATATATATATCACATAATGCATTATTCTTTTGCTGTCCTTTTCCGTGGAGTGACCACTATGTTCTTTTAAACACTATTGATCAGCTAAACTTACAAGTAAAAGCAGATCTTTGGCAAATCATGTGTCTGTTCATGCTGTGTGTCTTCAACGCTGCCGTTACAGGCATTTGTGAGCTGCACACTTCTCCCATAAAACACCAGATCTGTCTTCTGTGGGGCTTTGTTCCTCCTTTGATGGAATATAGACCATCAAGTTCTGCTTCTAAATTAAGAGGTATCTAATTGGTTGTTGTACTGTAAAGTTCTTTATGACTTCAGTAATTAGTGTTTATACTCCTCAGGCCTGCGTAGATGCACTTTAACATTGCATAAGGAGATGAAACACTCCACAACAGAGTATGCATTGCTCCCAGGATTTCCAGTTTTATATCCTCAAGTTTTGGAGAGCCCTGCTGAGGGAGTCTCCCCATAAATTGGGTGATGGGTAACCTGGTGTAGTCATTTTGAGTCATTTTGAGTCATTTTGCAGCAGAGATGCAGAAAAATATTCGCAGGAAGATACCAGGATCATGTAGCTCTCACTGCACCAATGAACTTTTCAACTACAAACACTTGTTTTTTAGTGCTATGATCAACTGTCATTTGTAGAACTTAAAAAAAAAAAGTTTGATGTCTGATTTGGCTGCCTTCAGCATTTCTGTGTTACTGACAACATTTTTGTAAAATGTTGGACCAACTTCTAGAAACATCAAAATTCATGCTAGAAATTAATTCCACCCTACTGGCATCTGCTTGTGATTGCCTGATTATTATCCAAGGCTGTTTTCTGCTGAAGGCATTACCTGCAGGTGCAAGCACTGCACTAAGCTGGACAGACACATCTGCCCTGCCTCCTTCCAAGGGAGATGTGAGTCACTGCTGTGGTGGCCACAGCTGAGCTTCACACCACCGGTCCTGATCATCGACCACAGGCCTCCACCACACTGCCTAACCTGGGCTGTGGAGTTTCTCTTGTTAGGTT
This sequence comes from Calcarius lapponicus, assembly GCA_039654755.1. Taxonomy (NCBI): domain Eukaryota; kingdom Metazoa; phylum Chordata; class Aves; order Passeriformes; family Fringillidae; genus Calcarius; species Calcarius lapponicus. Next base: position 84,861,480 of record CM077465.1, on the reverse strand, counting down.
AAATACCTCCTTATACTTGCATGGCCTCCTTCCAAATGAAACTCAATTGAGTAATTAATAATATGGAGGGAGAGTTAAGCTTTTTAAGTTCTGCATGCTTTTGTGCCAATTATTCCATCAAAGACTGGCTTGCTTTGTTGCTACAGAGCTTCTCAGCGAGCCATGACCTTGGTTTATTAAATAATACATGTATTTCTGAGAGCAAATGTAAGCTTATGTAAGAGTAGGCCTATCCAACAAGTCTGATGTTTGCCCACTCGGTGTATGAAAGCAAACACTGAATAAAGAGTGCCCTGCTCAGTACCTGGGTAAGAGGGACAGGCAAACTCCCAGTGGCTGCACTTGTCTCTAAGCCACCATTGCTACCTTTACTATTTGCACTCAAGGCGTGCGGCACAGTCTCCTTGCAGCCTCTTGGATATCTCACCACATGCTCTACACATGGCTGGTGCATCTGCTGGCTTGATGCTGGCCTGGACTTCGCAGGGCAAACAACAAATTTCTGCCCCCAGAGATGGCAATGGCGCTGCCTCTTGTGCTGGTGTACCCACCAGTAAGGAGCCAAGGGGATCTGAAGTTTCTGCTCCTTCCTTCTCTACCTCCTCCTCCTCCTCCCCTGGCTGGGGTTTGGGGCTGCACAGGCTGCCAGTGGCACAGGGCAGGTGGTGCAGGCTGTCCTGGGGTACCTGCAACTTCTCCAAAACTGCTTTCACACCACATGCAGGGCAGTACAGCAATGAGTCTCTCTGCTCCTGTTAGAGCAAAGCAAATCTGTTAGCTTTAAATCTCGGAAGTCATTTTCATAACATCATTTCTGCAGCAGCCAGTTTCCATGGAAACCAAGAAACGATTGGCAGCATGCATAGGAAAGAAGACAGCTGACCTGATTGTCCTTCCCTGGCCCCTGTGGATGGGCTTCCCTCAGCCTGCACATGCACATCCTTTGCTCATTGCTGTGAGATGGACAAGCCCAGACTCAAAGGCTTCAGCTCATTCCACTGGCAGCAGCCTGAGTGCAGTGCCTCTCCTGGCTGCTGCACACCCTCCTCATCCCAGCCCATCCTGCCTCTCAGGGCAGCTTGTCCTGCACCCAGGGGAGAAGGGCAGAGGGAGGAAGGATGTGTAGATATTTTCACTCCCCTTCCCACCCCTGTATCATTCCCAGGCCTCAGCAGTGATGGAAGGACTTGTGGTTAGCTTTGAATGGGCACGTGTCCCTTTCTTTTTGACCCCCCAACCCACTTATTTCACATACTTTGTTCACTTATTCCACTGCTGCTAGAATACTCCTAGAGGTCAACTTGTTGAAGATGTATATTTATAATAAAGCCCTATATGCATTGCATTAAATTTACAAATGTTCTTGGAATTCTTCCTAGCTACTACCAGAAATATCTGCTCTCCAGGTGAAGGTCCTGTCCCCTGTGGTGTTCCTTAAGAAAACACAAACCTATGTCACAGTCTTCAAGAACTGGCAGTTTTGTCTGTGTGTTTGGGCAGAGAGAGAGCACTTGTCTGACCTGGGCTCAGCTGCCGCTTTTGGTTGCATTTCTTCAAACTCAGATTCTCAGTAAACCTCCGCAGATGATAGGGAAGAAATATAGATCAGCTCATGACACAGTCAGGGAAGAGTGTCATGACCAATAGGATTACCTGGTCTGCAGGTAAAAAGCAAATCCTCAGAGACCAATTAGGAAGTTGAACGTCTGCAGGGGGCAGACTGAGGGAGAAAAAGGTGATTCTCAGGAGCTGACTGCTCTGGAAGTGCTGTACAGATTGGTCATGCCACAGGCCAGGACCAGGAAGATGTGTATTCAAGCTATGAACAGATTCCACTATGTACTTAGTTTAATTCTGCAGTATTAGTTTATTATCAATAAATAATGACATATCTGTTTATTCAGTAAAAAAGCCCTTTTTTTTCTTTCTCATTTGGAGACAGCAATATTAGCACCAATAATCACAGCAATATTAGCACCAATCAATACACCTTGGAAGCTCAGTGCCAGCTGGAGAGGCGCTGGGAGCTGCCTGCCTGCCTGTCTGAAGGATGCATTGCAGGTTCCCACGCCATGCTCATCCCTACTCTCCAAAAGCATGGGCTGAGCATGGCATCCCTGGGTGCATGCCAAGGTGTGGCATTTCACTGGGGGAGCATTTGTGCAGGGAGCCACAGGCACAGGCAGCGCTCTAGGCCACGGAGTCTGTCCTTCCTTTAAACCTCTTAAAATGCACAGAAGCCAAGAGGCTCCTGGAAGGGCAAAGCAGCTTAAAGAAAGCAATTGCAGAGATGAGAGCATCCACAAAAGCTGGGCACTCCCTGAGGTGTTTCTCTGCCCTCGACTCCAGAGTGCTGGAGGGAAGAGCAAACCCGGACAGCCTCCACAGGGCTTCTACTAAACTTTCCAAGTCTCTCTGACATAAAAAATAATTGACCTTTACAGTTGCATTTGAGCCAGCTACGCTGCCATCAGCTCTTGCTAGTCCTCACTGCTCAGTTCATGTTTGCTTAATGGCATGTGAATTAATTTGTTGGAAGCTGACACTTCACTGCAGAATTAGTTAGTGACACTAACATCGGGCTGGTGCATGAAATTCAAGATGCAGAGCATCTTTTTGTGGTGAAAAAAACCCCAAAATACCAAAACAAAACCAAGGAGGTAAATGCCAATGCTTTTGGAAATCTTCACTTTTAGGATGCTATGACTGAGTAATGAATGAGCTGAAGCACAGAAGAAAAATAAACCTAATTCCAGCTATTTAAAGGCTCAGCAATTCCTTCCAGGCAAAAAACAGGCAGCAATTGTGTGCTGGCACTGGGAAGGCTGGGGGAAGGCAGCATTTCCCACAGGCAAATTAGGAACGGGAAAACCAGGACAAAACCCGCAAGCCTCTGCAGCCTGAGTAGGGAGCACAAGGCATTTTTTGTTCAACATGATTTGTGTTGTCATTAGGTGGGTTTAATAGGGCTTTATACTTACTCTGGGAGGAAAGCCCTGGCTCTGCTTGAGCTAACAGTAATGACCATTCCGACTTGGGAAACACGAGGGAGCATTTGCCACGTCACTCAGGCACTCACTGGGAACAGAGGGTCTCCTCTGCCCCCATCCCTTCCTGGTGAGGGAGTTTGGACACATTTCTCTGGAGCCTGATAAAAACCTGTCTGTGCCCTGTTTGGCCAGGGGGTGTCTGATTCACATCACTTGTGTCCCTGTAAAGGAGAACCCATACTGACCATCAGCCACACTGGGACCAGAGCAGAACACCACAAGGGGTGCATTTGAAAACCCCCACAGTTCTGTCCCACAGCTGCTGGCATCATGGATGTGGGAAAGGCTGCTCTCATCCACAATGGCTTGTACTCCTTCCTAACTCTCCTCCCAAGCTGTCATGAGCCCCAGCAGAAACAGTTCAGCAACACAGCCTCAGCTTCCAGAAATTCTGTATCTGGGTGCCTTGTTTCAGGCTGTGTAAAGGTGAATTGGGATAGAGAGGTAAAAACAGCTCCCTAAAAAGAAATCATGAGTTAAAGCCCATGAACAATTGCAGGGCACACATGAAGCCCCTCCTTCATCTTCACTTCATTCAGGAGACACTAACAGTGATTTCTCTCCTTCCACACAAACACATGGTCTGCAAGCAGCACAGCAGGAAACCAGCAGGTGCAGCAGGCTTGCTGCTTTGAGGATTCCAGGACCAACAACTTTCAAAAGACCAGGAGAACTTCTGACCACCCATCTATAATATGCAGAAGGAGCGGTGTTCCCTTAGTTCTAGGTGTCCCAGGCTGCTGCTCAGCGATGGATGGGGTGGAGAGTCACTCTGGTATGAGCAATGTCCCTCTCTATGGAGACCCAGACACAGCCTCTGTCATGTCCAAAGCAAGCTAAAACTATGCTGGTGAAGGATCTTGCATTTCTTTATGGCTAGATTCTGGTTTAGTTCATTAAATGCTAATTTTAATGGACCAGATCATGTGAAAAATACAGGATCCCTACTCCAGCCCAGCTGGAATGGGAGCTGCCAGTGGAGCACAGCTACTTTTCCAAAGAATTGTCACAGCTTCCCTGACAAGTTTTTATATTGACAAGTTTGAAGTTTTTTTATGACCTGATTTAGATCAAACCACAGGATTCCAGAGAAAGTCAGGAACTGTCCAATAGCCATTTCCATTGCAATGCATGAAGCACTGAGAAAGAATGCATTTATTCTGGGGGGGTGACAGGACTAAGCTGCTATAGCCATAAAAAACCTCTGCCTGTTGCAAAGCTGTTCCTATGACAAATCTGTCGCATACTTCTGCATGGCCAAAGAAACTTTTAGAAAATAAAATTTCATTTGGAACATTTATCTTTTCTTCAAGAGCAGCTCCACTGAATGCAGCCACTCACCCACTAGCAAACAATGCAGTAGGTACTGTTGCGTACTGATCACCTTCCTAGAAGCTGATGGGCACTCCTGGCCATTGGATGCCAGAAGTGAGTTCATCTGGAACTCACATTTGTTTTAACTGATGAACTATTGTCAAGTTTCCTTTCAGTAGGTTGCAAGTTGCTCAAACTCTCTTGCAGGTTTGCTGGTGATTAGGGAAACAAAACACAGAAAAGGGAACACATCTGTGCCTGGACAGGTCATGCCCTAGCCAATGTTCATTAGCAGTGCACACAGACACATCCTGCTCAGCATGCACAACATGCTGAAACACATCCCCTTCCCAGCTGTGGGGAGGGACAACACCAGCTCAGACAGCCACAGGACAGCACTCCCACATCAGTGCCCTCAACTTCCAGAGAAGTCTCTCTGCTTTTAAACACATGGACTCATCTGCCCTTTGCAAATTCCAGTGCCACCACCTTTCAGTGCTGGCAAAGCATGTCCTCAAGGGCTGCTGCCAGCTCTGTGCCAGAGCTGGGGATGTTTGGGGAAGATGCCTCACACAAACCAAACTGCAGTGCCTGATGCTCATGTCAGCCTAAAGCTTAACTACAGGAAACCCTTGGACAGTCTCACTGTCCTTCAAGACCATCGCTCAAAACCAAATATCAGCTTGGGTGGCACTGCCAAAATAAGCTGTAGGTACAAGGGGAGTAACACACAGAGCCAGATTTTTTTTTATAAAAGTATTTTTAATAAACTGATGGATTTAAGTTTAAGATGCTAGACAACTTGTTGCCATGTACAGGTAACAAAAGTCAAAATTCTTTGAATTTTATACAAATACTATGTAGTAAACTTGAATACAAGTTTACAAAAAATGCATCAGTGAATATTCAGCTTGTAACCAACTTCCAACAGTGAAAATTATCATCTATCAATAGTGATCAGAATTGCATTGCAAATTTTAGAAGTAATGCAACTATGTTTTTTTTTACCAAGCCACTCCGAAGTTACTGGTGCACACTGACAGTACATTGGATTTTTTTGGCTTGCTGAACAGAAAATGGCATTTAAATAAAATGACTGAGTTAAACAATGTAATACATATCAAAAGTACTATCTCACAGAAAATTAAACAAGAATGAGAAAGTAAACAGAGCAGAACCCTGAAGTGGTGATATTTTTCTACCCGTTTTGATGGAAAAGATTCCACAGGTGTCCAGCTTTCTCACAGCATTCTGAAGTGTTCTAGTCCTAGCACAGTGTGGTCATTAGTAGACTAAAGTAATCCCTGCTTGGCAGTAATGCTGGTGAAAGGTAACTTGCTCTATTGCTAACAAATTGGAGTAACCACTGGCAGGGTGACTTGCAGGCATCCAGCAGAGGCTGAGCTGACAGCACACGATTGAAGTTACAGTACTGCTCGCTTTGATTCAATACCCAACAACCTTCAGGGTTCAGATGTCAGTTTCCTTACAGGATTTACAAATGGATGGTTTCAAAACAAACAGAAAAAAGTTGTTATGGAGCATAAGACAGTATTTTCACCTGTACAACTAACAATAAAATGAATGTTTTTGTTACAAACTTTCCAGTCTGCTTTATAAAAAATAGTCTTAGTTTTACTTCTAAATAAAAACTGTGCTGTGATCTGTCATGTTCTTGCATTGTACATGCTGTAATTGTGTGTGTTAATGAAGGTGTAGAGATTTGTGACCTAGCGCTCTGGATGTATCAGAAGCCTAAAAAGCTGATTTTGGTACATAAAAGCTAGCAATGAAAATTCATTCTATTTATTTTTTTTCCTAAAGCCTAGGAAAAGCTACAGTACGTTGCTAGATCAGTGGCCTCAACCCTGAGCTGAAATAAAGGACCTGCCCTGGCCAAGAGACTTAGTCACATTACTACCACAGCTGCACAGCAGAGACAAAATATCCTGTCTGCAGCCTGTTGTCTGAGCTGTGAGTAGTGCGAGATTCAGTTCTGTAATGCTTGAGAGATGACTGGAGACCACCATATTCATTTTCACTACAGGGAAAAGAGGGAAAGGAGAACTCAAATTCAGAGTAGAAAGCGCTCAACAGGGAGGGTCAGTATATCCAGCTTCTGGAGATCAAATAGAGAATTAAGTTAGTGGCAGACTCACCAGCCTTAAGCATTTCCCACTTGATAGAAGAGATTATTAAAACACGTACCAAAATACAGTTATGGAGACGTTTACTATTATCTTGCTCTTTCCAGAAAGAGTCTCACTTGATTTTCCCCCTCAGAACTGAGCATATCTCTCTCTGTATTACACTGCATCACAGAAGATAAGTGAAAACCTAAAGTCTGTCTGATGAAGGATTCAACCCAGGTGGCAGCAGGAAAACTTCCACTTGTTTCTAACACAAGTTGGAGCTGGCAACCATTAGAATTCTTACTATGATACAGCTACTTGCACCTTCCCACAGGATTCAATGGCACCACTACCCATGGCCAGGAGCATTCATAACATGAAGCATTTTGCCTTCCAAGAGGACTTTTTTTTTTGCTTTTAAACAGCAGAAACTGCCGAGTCAGTATTTCATCGAACAGAAAAACTAAACCCAGCAAAAGACTGTAAATAAAGTTCGTAAGAATCATCCGTATTTCTAGTAATGCACACTTCTTTGTGAGCTGATCCTGTTTAGGGATGGTATGGTTTTTGTTAGTTTAAGGCAGCAAGTCTTACAAAATACTCAAGCTCACCTCTCTCATGTTTGTGCTACTGTAGCCTTATGTGCACAATAGAACCTCACTAATTTACACTAATGATTGGAAGAACAATCAATTCTCTTGGTAAGTGAACAAGAATAAGGCATTCCATTATATATTCTGATCACTAATTATAATTTAGCTCTAATTATAATCTACCAGCAAACATACTTCTGTATTTTAGAAAATAATATCTCTTACCTTCAGATATAATTATGTGTGCAGATTAGTGGGTTCTGCTGTGTAAACATGCAGGTGCATAAGCAATTTTCAGGTTCTTCTTCATTACATCTGATAAGAAAGTTAATGCCACAGATAGAGACTGTGGGAAAAGAAATTAGGATTTATCTATCATTTGTGCGGATATGCACAACTGGGCAGTAATTTATAGCTCAAAAAAAGGAGGACACAAATGTTTGCAAACTCAAATGAAGCAAAATCAGCAGCAGGAAGCAAAGGCCATTCCCCAACCATAAATGGCTTGTTTTACATGATTTCAAACTATATGTAACAAACAAATAAAAAAGGAATACAAGTACTAACTTATATATACAAGTTTGAAATCAAGTAAAGCAAAGAAGTGAAAAATTTGTTGATGCTTCTAGCAGATGATATTGACATGTTTAAATCCTGAAGTAAACTGCAAGTAAAGACACAAGACTGGATGAAAACTAAATGGCTGAATTGAAAAAAAAATAATAAATGGATTGATGTGCATTGCAATGAGATAGAAATTTCCCTTCATATGTGCAAAAATCCACAGTTTCATTAATGTAGAGGTCATACTTCTAGGAACAGATTTTAGACCAAACCAGTCTCCCTACATGCTGGAATCTACCTGTTTACATCAGCCACTTTAAGAGCACAGTACCCTGTTCACATATATAGTATTCAGCAGTTTCTGGCATTCCTCAATTTAGTGTTCTCCTGCCTTAAATCTTGAAAACAAAGGGGAAAGTTCATCCAGGGCATCATACCACTGCTTTTGATTTATACCAACAGTTAAATCAAACTCAAATTCTTTCTTCTTCCATGGTAGCAGGAGTCCTTACAGGACATGTAAACAGCAGTACACAATACTGTAAACAAATAATTTAAGTTCTGCTTTATGCAAGATGTTAAGTTAACTCAGGTCTACCAAACAGGTGAAAATGAAAAGGGTGGCTTCACACAAAATCCTTCCCTTTTCTCCCAGCAATTCCTTTCACTACGTCAGTAATCCTGAGCTGAAACAGGGGTTGATGAGAGCTTTTTTTTTTGCATATAAAAACTACGTTCTAGAGTTGGCTCTCATGTTCTGTCAGGAAGTCAATTGCTGAAGAGATCAAACTGAAGTATTTCAAAAGTATTTCTGAAGTATTTGCTACTTTGGAGGAGGACTTATAATTTGGTGTGGCGTCCAGTTCTAGACCCAGATGCTGAGCTTGCCAAGGAAGCTGATGCTGCTGCATCCTCAGCTTCCTCCAGCTCATCGTGCAGCTCCTGGCTAACACTGGACTGGAGGGCTGCAGGAGTTAACCACTCCTTTGGCAGGCAGCTCTGGAGGAAGGGAATACAAGAGCTGAAGTAGGCAAGGCGATTCACCCATCGTGGAATCTCTTTTCCACAGAGAATCTATGGGGAAGGAAAAAGAAAGGGTTAATTTGTTTTCTGGATTCAGCAGTAACAAAATTGCAGTGCTGTAAACAAGAAGCAAAAGCTGCAGCAGCCTTGCAGTTTACATGTCACAAATGCCAGTCAAGAAGCACCCAGGTTAGCTGCACTATAACCTTCTCCATCAGCATTCCAAGTCCCACAAAGACACCTACATTCCATTGTGAAAGCTGGACACATGGTTGGTTCTATGATTTTCTTAGAAGTCCTGAAAAGCCTAAGCACCTCACTATTTTTGAGTAACTTCTATAAAAGGCACAGAAATTAGTTAAGCTATGGTTTCTATTTAGTGCTAATTCCTCAGAAACAGAAATTGGAGGGGAAACCCCACTGTTACAAAAAGGCACCCTGAAATCAAGTGGCCAGAAAGACAGTGTCAATACTATAACTGTAGGGAGTTACACACTCAGCTGAGGCTCTTTACTGTGGTGGCCTCTGACAACTTCCACAAGACATCACTTCCTACAACACAGGCCAAGCACACACTTTGGTTCACTGGAACTATACAATGCACAGCTGGGTTCAACTCCTCAAAAATGTATAAAGTTGCATTAAGTACTTATTTTTACTGCACATCAGTCATTAATAATTCTGTTGTCACTATTCAAGGAGTGAGTTACTTTATTTAACCACTTCCATTTTCATTTCTGGTATTACAGTGCAAATCTGGAGGACATGGGCATCACTCTGCTGTAACTGAGCAGCATTTAACTTGCAATTATACCCACTTTTATAGCCAATTTGAACACTAAATAGGACAAGACCTAAAACAGAAACAATATGACCATGCAGCTGAAGAGTATGGCAAAATCCTGGCCATATAGGCCAGACTTCACACCAACTGCAGCTTTGTCAGTGTCTCACCCTACTTACTTGTACCAGCATTGCACATGAATCATCATCTCAATAAAATTTTCCACTACCACTGGAAGATCAGTCTACATAAAACACAGGCTATACAGTAAGGATGCATTAACTATTTTGGAAAAAAAAAAAAAAAACCAAAAAAATCTGTGAAACTTCACATGGGAAAAACAGTTTGTTTTGGAGTGTTTCAATGAAACATTAGAGTAAATTTTGTCAAGCAGAGATTGCCAAATATCAATGATACGTGTTCCTGACCCTTTCCCATGTGTGGATACACATGTGAATGATCAGGCATTCAATCATATTGGCAAACTGATCACATTACAACAAAGCCAAGGGGGAAAAAGCAAAGCCCGTTCAACTTCTCGCTCAGATACTTTGCATGACCACTCAAGGATCCAGATGACCAGGACACAGGTGCTGGCAGAGCAATAACTTGACAAAAGCCTCTCAAGCAGAAGATTAACATTATCTGGGGAACTTTAATATCTTTGCTATTCTTTAACACTAGGTCATAACTTTGAAAATTCTTTACAGTGTGATGGTTCTGTGGGGAAATACAAATAATGTGATAAAAATAACAAGTAGCTCTATATTCAGTAGCAATTACTGAAGCAACTAAAATTATTTCAAAATCTTCTTAATACTTTATCTCTTTAGCAGTGCACCTCTGCTCTAACACAAGCTATGTACAACAACAATATTTAGCAGCAAAATCTGGTGCTTTGGACATAAGCACAAATACAACCTGAAAAATGATGATATTTGCCCAAGGCAACACAGAGAGAAAGTGGGAAATTAAACCAAACGTTCCAAAGGACTGGAAGGATATGATGCTCTGTAACCACCTGTGAAACACCTTTCTATAGACCTTTAAGTTTGTTTACCTCAGATAAAGCTGAAGAAAAGTGATTGCAGTTTTTGTGCATTAGGTGATAAGCATTTCCTTTGAATTCCTTTCCAAGCTCTTCTACTATTTTTTCTATATCATCTTCCATAAAGTCAGTACTGCCTAGAACCACAGCCTCTCTAGAAGAGAAATAGAGAGTAGAAGGTGATCAGGCTCCCATGATATAGGTGGGCCACTGTTCATGCATTGCTCAAAAGTCACTCCACTGTGGATAGCAAGATCTTTCTGTTCTCCAAGAATAACAAAGGTTCTTTCTATTCCATTTTATGGCACCACTTGCATCTTCATCATGAGAGATGATGTTTTCTTGCTGATTACCCACCTTGAAAAAGTTACTGCATTGCTTATGCTGTGTAAGTAATAAAAGTTAGCTCCAAATCCATAAAATTTGTATGCGTTTCAGGAATTTAATGGTATGCTAAACAGAAAGTTCTTTGCTGTAGACACTTCATTGTCTCATCACCTCTGTTTTTCATTTCTATGCAAACACAGGAATTTCTCAGAAAGTCATAAATTCTTTACAATTCAATACATCTATCCTCAAAAATAAATGCAACAAACTGTCTTTTTCATATGCTTTCTCAAAGAGCAAGAAAATAGGTAGTCTTTCTTACTTAAATTTAAATGTTTCTCCTAGCTCAGAAGCATTTCCTGGTGAAATCTCAAATATTCCAGAAAAAGGGTATGGATGACCACCATAGGCAAATTCTGAAAGAGAAAGCTCAGATTCAACAAAACCAGCATCTGATGACAGTAAAAAACAGCAGAGCTCACTGACAGGAAGGTGACTTCACAAGGATCTAAAACTAGCAACCAGACATGTTATTTACATGGGGAGCAAATGAAATGAGTTGAAATTAATAGCTTTGTCAGTTACTACTCAGCCTAAACAAAAACTAACAAGAAATCTCTTACATCAGTGTACAGGTTTAACTTGAATAACTTTGCAGAAAGTACATATTGTTCTCATTGTATAAGTGAGCATTTACAAGTTAAATGGTACATCTTTATATATACTTGTCTTTAGAATTCCACCTACATATGTCTATGAAAGTGGATAGTACTTTGGGGGTAGTACTTTGGGGATTCAAAGTACTGCATCCTCAGAGGTCTGATGGCACTTCTATTCAGTGTATGCCACAGTCCTCAGTGTGGCGTACTGGCCTAATAGGTTTTTTAAATTTCTTGATTTGCAAGAGTTCAATTCTTTACAAGGTCACAAGTTTCACAAGTTCTTTACTAGCACAAGAAAGTAAACCAGTGTATGCATCTCAAGTCTGCACATAGCACCTGCTGGCTTAAGCACTCACACTACATGAAAGCATCATGGTGTGCTGCAGTTTCCGTCTGTGTCTGTAAGATAACAGAGCATGCCGCACCCAGAGTGTAATAAAAAGCTTTAAGCATGACTTCACACTTCCTTTCCTCAAAACTCATAACACATCACCCACGTCTAGCACTCAGTTTTGTGGATAATCTTTTTTACAACAGGTTAATAAATAAAAGGTTTGATGTGCCTGGAAAAATGCAAGTCATTGTTCTAGCAGGGGCATGACCTGCTATATGAGAAAGCTGCTATAATCCCAACAGGAAGGGAGGCACATGTATTTGGCACAGCTCAAAAATTGGGTTTCAGGCACAGCACTATTAAGAGTCAGGTATTTCTGGGTCAGATTAAAAAAAATCCCAAAAAAAGTTTTAACAATAAGCATTGTATTTTGTCAATTTGTTGCTCTGGTAACACTTGCAAAAGCAGACACAACATGACCATTACAGTAGCTGAAACATAGTTTAAGATAACTTTGGGCAGTGCGGTCTTTGGAGTGCATGCCCCGCCTTTTGCTCCTTCCCCTCACATCTCAACACATACAAAAAAAACCAAAAAACAAAAAAAACCCCACCAAACACAGCAGTAGATTTTCCTTCTTTAACTGGACTACTTTCAGCAACACCATCACCTCGGAGTGTCATTAGGCTTTGGGCAGAAACACCTCAGACCTGAGCCTGTGCTATGGTGTGCACAAACACCTTCTGGCTGCAATGCAGGTTCAAGTGGCCTGAACAGACCAGGAGGCTGTAGCACCCAAGCACAACCTATTTAGCAAAATTGAAAAGCATTGCTGTTATTTATCACAAGGGCATCTTTTATGAACAGCACGAATGGGATGCCTTTGAAAGAAATGGTCTCTAAAACAAACCAACCTACCAAAATGGAATAGACCTTTGCCTGAGCATCATGCACTTTTAGGCGTCTCTCTGCAACAGATTGTTGTTCCTGTACTTAAAAATTAACTCCTTGCAGAAAGTGCTGACAGAAAACTGAGGAATGGATTCAACCATGCTTTACACAAAGCACACATTTGTTTTATGTAGGTTTTTTAAAGTGTTTCCAAACCTAAAATAAAGATTTCTATGCCTGGCTGAATAAGTTGCACACTTTTTCATAGTTGCATAGCTTTATACAAAAGAATGCACAATGGCTAGCAGATTACTCAAGGTTTTTTTTTTCCAGAGGCAGAATAGATGAGAAAAGAGATGAACAGGTTTCAGGAGCTAGGCTCCCCTCACTACCTGAAAAATGCTTTTTAAATAACAGTATTGCTGAAACAAAAAGTAAGTTATGCTTTTCTTGTACATACCTCGGCCATACACCTCTATACCTGAATGAAACACTCCAATTCCAAGGGAAGAAGTATATTCATTCATCCAATACTAAAAGGAAAGAAGAAAAAAAAAACAAAACCCAAAACTCCAGTTAGTTTGCAGTACAGATTTATTTTCTCAGAGCAGACATGTGTCCCCCCACATCAAAAGCATTAAACCCTATCACAAAGCATTAAACCTTATCACAGAGTGTAAACTGCACAATCCATTTTACAGGAACAGAATGTCACTAAAATTCCCCAAGTGTACGCAGCGAATTAATTCCATTAGGTGCTATTCCAGTGTTTTAGTGCTGTCAAAGTTTGTCAGCCAAGGAGTCTGAACCTGGGAGAAATCCAGATCAACCTTCTATTTGTCAACAAGCTGTAGGCTCTTAAATTTGCCATTAGGTGGAACACATTCTAGAATCAGTTGCTGTAATTTTAAGGAGCACATTTTTCTTCAAGGTACATCGGAATGTAGGACTGTGAGATATGCACACCGACTGTCAATATTAGTAATGACCACACCTGCTTATGAGCAGATGAGCACAAGACATACTCAGAGATGGACTGAAATTACCTTCTTATATTTTGTCTCTGAACACTCAGTTAGAGGTCACCATGCAAGAGACAAAGCTCTCTCCAGGCTGCTGGTGCATGGGGTTCCAAACATGAGGTTTAAGTCCTTTGCATAGGTCTGACACTTGTTTCCAATGTATCACTTGTATTGTACCCAACAGAAAACAGATGCATTTCGAAAGGAATCAGAAGTGAATTTTTTTTAAAAAAATGGAAAAAATAGTAAATAAAGGAAACTTCTCTTAGTGCTTTCTCTTTTCTTTTATGAAAGTGCAGCAGCAGCAAGTGTCTATCAGAAGCTAACTGTTACCCTGAAGACCTCAAAGATGCAGAACTCGATAAAGGAAAACCTCAAAGTACTCTTCCCCTGCCTGCATCACCACTCTCAAACTATCAGTCTGCAAGCATTAAAAGATTTCAAGCGACACACAATTTGAGAAGGAACCTGAAACAAAGCCTTAAAAAAACCAGCCTCAGTTGTCCTTAAAACTGAAATTGGCTAGCAAGAAAAACCTCAGGAAAATACAAGGAAAACATTATTTTGTCAATTACTCCAGTAACAGGATTTTTTCTTCCCAGAGCTTCTCTGTGGGCTTTTACAAAGCAGTCTTCAAAAAGTCAACTGGCAGGCAAGATTCAGGCTGAGGCAGTACCCCCAGTAAATTAATACTGGTTTAGCAAGCAGGCTGAAAAAAAAGCCATCTTCACACAACCTGTTGACATAATCAGTGTTTTCTGATGCAAAGCCACTGTGCAGCACCACCAGTGATAAAAAGGTAAAAGGTTGCAGGTGTCACACTTGAAGATGTACTGGCTGGAGTCAGTGTGTAATTTACAGCACCATCGCAAACATTACAGCGTGTAGGCTTTTTGTCTCCCAATAAAAATGATACACTAAACCTCAGGTTGACAGGCTATTAATAAAAATGAAAACAAGTTAAATGGCAAAAAGAGCACACCATGCCAATAGTTACAAACAGACAAACCAGCTGTGGGAAATTTTGTCAATACGAATTAAGAGAAGGCAGATTTTGCACCTTATATTTATTTAAAGCTCAACTGTGATCAATGGATAAATTTTACTTAAGACTAAACTTTACCATTTGCTTTAATTTCTGGCTTTGTCAGTGTAGTGCTATGTTAGCTAGTGGGGTATGGATGACTACACTAAATCATCACCTTAGTTATTTAAAGGGCTTAGCAGTTCTTTCCTTCCACCCCCCAGAAAAGAGAGCAAGTCTGTATGAACAAGCCACACTCAGAAATATACTGCATTAATTTACTCTGTATGGAAAGACATATATTGGGAGAATACAAAGAGGGAAAGAAAGGACAAGGATGCGAAGACTACTCATCTTAGTGGGTCTGTGAGCATAAAAAAAGAGATTCTGCTCACAAGGTGAAATCAAAGTCCCCAAGAAAACAGAAGAGCTACTGCAACATAAATGTGTTCCAGTTCTGAAGCCCTTCCTATCCCACGGTTTACCAGCTCACCATTTCAAAATAGTTTCAGGTTTATATTTATAGTCAAAACCGTAGGCACAGCCAACGTACAGTTTGTCATCACTGGAATAAAGTACGTTTCCCTAATGGGAAGGTGTATCCAAATGAACCTAATCTAGAACTGGGCTAGACAGGGTCTCTGGTGCTCTAGTCTGTCCCTCTCCTGGGCACTTGTGGCCAGAAAACTCAGAACCTGGCTGCTGAATTCCAAACAACCTACATATCATGTACCCATTGGATCTGTTAATGCCAAGCAAGGTTATGGCTGCTTTCTGAAAACAGAACAAAACTTACACAAGATACCCCACATGCAGTGGGACAGAATAAAGCCTAGCTGGTTATTAGACAGAAAAAAACAAGGAAAAAAAGTATTCACAGTACTCCCCACCCACAACCCCATGAAACCAAACACAAAGTATAGGGGAGAGAGAAAAGTGAGTCACCAAGCCTTGTCATTGATCTGCAGAGAAGCGGATGAAGGGGATGGAAAGCTGATCCAACAGGGTACTGAGCACAGCCTGCCCCTATCCAAGCACACACTCCTCCCTACTGGTGCCACCTAAACACTCGGGGCTCACTGCGCTGCACAAAGCGAGCACTGGTGGCAAATGAAATCAAAGTCAGCAGCTTTGGAAGAAGTGCCTGAAGCAAGCTGGCACTTTGCTTCATATTTCCAGTAAGAACAGAATAGGTTAATTGAAGATAAAAGAATTTCAATGAGGTAGAATTACTTTCCCCTAGGAAAGTAATTATATCTAATTATTACTTAATCTGGATGAGCTATTGGAAGGTTGGTCCCATTAACTCACTGAACAAAATGCCTTATCTCACTGAAGGAAGAAATGCAGGACAAATGCAACAAAGAGTGCTGAATTTGGCTGCAGCTGAAAAGATTATATACAACTTACAAAATAAAGACTGTAAATTAAATTACATCTGTATAGCTCACTGGTTCAGTAACATGCCCAAACTGATCCCAAATGCTACATCCTTGTTTCCATTACACAAACTGGATTCCCTTTGGTCTTGATATGGATTTTGCCATAGTATGGTGCAATCCCATATCCTCAATATTTTGCAACATGTCAGCCTTGTAAAACAGGATTTCAGGTTTAATCTATCATAAGGAAAATATTAAAGAAGTATTTTTCTATGTGCACAATAAAGTAATGTCACTGCAATGAAAGAAAAACATTAATCCCGGTGCTTCAAAAATATCTTCAGAGCTTTCATTTACATTAATACTTTAGCTTGTTATTGCCTTATTTGACAAGGGAAGAAATAGGATACTACTTGGGCATAAAAAAACTAGACTCCTAAAAATAGCAGTTAGTTAAAATGAAGCTATAAAGTACTCCAGTTCTCAAAACACAATATATCAAAGCCTTCACCCTACCCTTTTAATGATCATAAAGATGTTCAAAGGCATGAACTGTACCACGTAAATATGCCCTCAAGCTTCTCTCCCACCATAAAGTTACCAGTCCTTGAAAGTCGACTTTCTTCTACAACACACACATCCCCCTCACACTTTGGTTGTATCAAAGATTTTTGCTTTTTCCAGCATTAAGGACATTGGAAGGGTATAGTCTCCAAAAGGAAGCAACTCACTCCTCCTGTAAGGAGTTCCAACAGCAGCAAGGTCACTTAGCACTCCCCTGCATACCTAAGCAGCTGCCTGGGAAATGAAACCACAGTTTGTGTTCAGGTTAAAATAAAGCTCTTAGTTTATTACAGTAATGTTGGTTCTGTTAACCAGGTGAATAACGACATTCTCTTGTTCCAAAAGAGAAACAAAAAAAAAACCCAGTCCCAAACCTAAACTACAAAACAGACCCAAACTCATTTCCAAGTGACATGGAATGTCAGAACCAAAGAGTAAACCTCCTAATGTCTCAAATACACATGGTTTGGTGAATAAACAGAACTTCAAAACTGATATTACAGAGGACTCCTCTCTTCTTCCACACACTCTGAGAGTCCCCAAATAAAGCAGTACCATTGATTTCAGCAGGCTGTTGTACAAGCAGTAAAAACTACTATGCAACATGAAAGTAAGGCTTTGGTCTCAAACTTAAGTTTCAAACGGACTGAGATGTGGTTTAGCAGAGGAGTTTGATGAAGGATGTACACACTGGTGGTATCTTCCAGACATCACACAAACCTGTGTTTTTCTCATCAGTTTGAAGGAAAACTGCTTCTCTAATGGTCAAATAAAGTAGATATCACTACAAAGCAACAAACAGGACTGAAGTGGGAAACAGGAATATTCTCTTTAGTGGTATGTATAATCTCCTTATGTATAATCTGTGGTGATGTGCAGCTTCAATCATTAAAGTCACCTCTACATGTAATCAAACACCTGCAAATAAATGTGATTGGCCTCTTCTTTTGGAGAGCAAGTTCCTTCCACAGATGGTGGCTTGAGAGACTATGTGAATTCTCAATGGAGGCAGAATCCCAGTAATAACAACAGGATAACCAACAGCCCCCTAATGTGTCCTTAGGAAAAATATGGCACTAGCTTTTAGGAGCACACCCTTCCTGTTGCTTTTTTTCCTCACTTCCCTCATGTCAACTGCCAGCCTTCCTAGGATGGCTAGAATAAAACTGATCACAGCAATTCAGCTCTGGAGGAAAAAGAAAGGATCATGCGAATGAAAGAGTGGACTATCACAAGAGAAAAAGAAACAGCACGCTGAAGTCACACCCCACCTCATCAGTGAGAACGGAACTCCTTAGAGGCCATGGCAGGCACTTACACAGGAGTCAGTCCACTCTGTTAAGGTTTCACAGCCTGCCTGTGAACTGGGCTCACTTTGCACAATTAAGCAAGTCTTTATGAGAGCAGTGGGTCTTCCATTTTGGTGAGTCAGAAGTGCGTCAAGCCTTGACTTCAAAGATATTCTTATGTAAGAGTCACGAAGCTGAAGTCCTACTTCTTTCCCTGTACAAATATTTATAGTTAATACATGTAAAACCATCTTTTTTACGCTAAAAGAGATTCCCCAATATATGTATTTGCACTGCAGTCCAGAGAAGTCACATATATGCATGTGACAGGGCAGTCTTCCCTCCTCAGGTCTAGTGTAAATAAGGCACACTGTGACTTTTTCTCATTAGCATCACACATGAGCTCAACCAGGTGAGCAAAGATCCCTTCTTTTTTCCTCCCATCTCTCAGAAAATCACACTGAACAGACTGTTCCTGTCTCCAGTCTCCCCTCCCTGTCTATAATGAAGGAAACCAAAGTCAAGGTAACAGGCTATATTCACTGGAGAGAGAACTCAAACACAGGAGAGGGCAAAAAAATCCCCCCAAAAACGGACATTGATTTCTAAGGTAAGTATTAGTGCAAAAGAAAATAATGACAAAAATCAGGCTAGTTTCTATGGTATTGTAAATATATTTGATTTCAAGCCAGATAGATCCCTATTGATTGCTATTAAACATTTTAGCATTTGAATGTGACTGTTCCCAAGCAAAACAAGCTGTATTTTCTCACTTCCAGCAGTCACTGGTACTACACTGTACCCCTTCAAAACAGCGAAGGTTCACTTTAAAATGGTGGTGATAGGAAAGCCTATCCAAAATAAGCTAAGTAACACAACCACTGTCACCTGAAGCTAGTTCTCCATCTTACCGTCCCTCTATCAGTAGACTTAAAACTTAGTCAGAGAAATAAGTAACCACTCGTTCTAATTTCCAGCGATTGAAACGCATTAACGGATAATATTTTCTTATTACTTATCCAAACCTACTGTTCCATGCAGGTACTTACACCTCATTTGTTACCATGGCATTTGAGCAGCTTCCAGCTGAACATAAGACAATACCACAGCTGCTGAGGTGCCACATAAAGATTATCCAGGAGGGAGGGAAGGTGAGCTCATACAGCTGCAAATCAAGCTAGAGCGATTCCCTTATTTCTACCAGGTCGCAGCCACAACAAAACTATTCAAAAATTATGGTCTAGCAAAAAAAAATCACCTTACTGACACTGGGCTAAAAACCTCTTATCCTTGTAGAGACAGAGGTTATCCTGAACTACCACCCTCTTGGAAAACTGGACCCTTTTCTGGTTTTCGAGCAGAAAGGCAGGGCCTCCCTGCTGCTGAGCTTCGGGGCAGTAGCAGAGGGAGCAGCACAGCGCAGGGACGCTCACGGCAGGGAAAGTTTCCCCCGCGACAGGGAGCGGATCCACCTGTCACTGGAAGACCCGACCCGGCAAACTTTTGTCGCAGGTCACAGAGGGTCTGTAGAAATCCGTCAGACCTCCCAAATCACCGCCCCCGCCCTCCCCTCCCCGGGCTCGTTCTTTCTCCCGCTCCGCCGCCCCCGGCTCCAGCTCCCGCGGGGACAGGCATGGGAAGGGCAGGCAAAGTTTCCCAGCCACCCTGGCCCTCGCAGGGCAGGCCACTCCCCGCCGCCGCCCAGCCGGGAGGGGGCCGAGACCCCCGCCCAGAGCCGTGCCGGTGGCTCACCATGTCGTAGACGTTCAGGATCACCAGCTGGTTCGCCATCGCCGGCGGCCCGCGGGCGCCCCCCGCCCGCTCGGTCGCTCCCGCTGCGGCGGCGGCGCCGCTCAGGCCGGCGGCGGGGCGGTGCGGACCCCCGGCGGCCGCTTCCTCCTCGTCCTGCCTGTTGCTGCGGGGCGGCGGGGGGCGGCGGGCACCATGGAGCCGCCGCCGCGGAGGGACGGGGCCGCGCCCCCGGGAGACGCGCTCAGCCCGCGGCCGGCAGCGGGGGCCGGGCGGCGCGGGGGGCAGCGGCCGCGGGCCCCACCCCGGTGGCGGCGGCCGTGCCGGTGGCGGGCGGGGAGGAGGGAAGGGAGGAAGAGGGAAGGGAGAAGCGCCGGGGCGGGCCGCGCCCTGCCTGGCGCCAGGCCGGGCCGCGGGACGGCCGGGCAGCCCCGCCGACGGGCGCAAAATGGAGCCGCTCCAGCCCGCCCCCAGCGCCCGAGCCGAGCGGCACGGCCGCGACTACAGCTCCCGGCGCGCCGCGCGGGAACGCGGCCGGGAATGCGGCTCCCGGCGTGCCCGGCGCCGCCCCGCGGCCTGGCTGGGGGCGCGGCGGCTCTGCCCGCGCCGTGGCTGCTCGCCCTGCCGCGTCCCAGCCGCCTCCCCTCCTGGGGAATTGTCCCGGGCGGCCGGAGAGCGCTGCTGTGGCTCCCCCGGGCCTCCGGAGAGCCGATCCCGCGCGGCTGCCCGGCTGCCCTGCCCTGCCCCGCCCCGCCACTCGTGCGCCTAAGGTTGTCGGTTCCCAGAAGAGAATTAGTTGCTTCCCGGTCCGTGTGGTGGCCGCACAATTGTTAGTTAGTTCCCTGTCCGTGTGATGGTTCACAGCATTCCCCGGCACCGCCATTTCAGGCTTGAGTTCAGGGAAGAACGGAAATTTTAAGTGGCTCGGCAGAAAGAACGTGTGAGCCGTGCGGATCTGCGGATAAGCCACGTGTGGGTGCTGCTGAAGGCAGGGCCGCTCCTAAGGCGGCAGGCACCTTCCAAGGGCAACCTGGCCATGTCAGCTTCATCTACAGCCTTGTCAAGCGACAGCAAAACGAAAAGCCTTTTGTTAAAAGCTGGAGAGAAGCAGGAGGAAAAAAAATGCATTCTCTCTTCCAGCAGACTCAATTTGATAAAGATAAGCAGTGGCCCTTCATAGCAGTTTTGAGGAAGATGCTGCTCCCAGCAGGCTGTGGATGTGCCCTTGAGACAAAGGTGCTGCAGGAAGGAGGATGTTCCCACCCCACCGGTATCCTGTATTCCACTTTAATTTGTGGCTGCAGACATTTAGATGTCTTGCCCCTCCAAACTAAAATTCCACTTGGCTGCTGAGCTCCATTTTGTGTGCAGAACAGCTTTGTCCCTCAAGTACTACAGCATAGCTGATGTGAGCAGTTAAAAAAGCAATTCCTGCTTTGGGGGGTGATCTTTGGTTAGAGGAAACGAGTACTGTCGCAAAAACTTAAAACACATCTGGCTCCTGTTTGTCAGAATATGTAATTCAGGCACCTGAGACACCTGTGTGTGACCCTGAGGTTGGAAGTAATGACTTACTTTGCCAGTAAAATATGTGGACAGGTCCATATGTCCATTGGGTAATGTTCTTTGCTCCTTTGGCTAAAAGCTAGGAAACTTGTGGTTATTAAACTGAAAACTTTTGTGGGAAATAGTGCTTCCATGTTGAGGAATACCAAGGAAAATACTGTTTCTTAAATCTGCAGAGGTCAAAAACCTTACCTGAAAAGGCAGGGGCTCCATTTCCAACTAGCAGTATGCATTAACTGGAAGAAATAGAGTTGTAACAAATCGCTTAGTCTTCATTGTCTCTTGTTTGTTTTCTGTCTATAAGATGCATTGTAAAGCAAAAGGAGAGGAAAATATAACTTGTAGCCTATAGTGACAGGAGAGAGAAATTTCATGTTCTGTGAAGAATGAATCCCAAGTGTCATTTATTTGACTTAAAAATTGAATTTTGCCATTTAAATACTAGACTTTATAGACAGAGGAATAACACAATATTACAGCTCTGACTTCCTCAGTGATGCAGCTTATCTTTTCCTGCAGCTATCTGCAAAAGACAAGAAAATCCTTCTTTTGAGCCAAAAGACTGATTAGGTAGGAAAGCAACGTTAAGCATGAGTGAATACTGCAGAAAGCCATGTCATGTATGGTATGTGTTACAGCAGTTTGCATTTATGGGAGTGGTTGGGAGAGTGAGGAAGTATGGTGTGGGGACACTCCAGGATGCTCACAGAGATCAGTCTGGCTGTTGGTTGAGGGGCAGAGATCAGTTGTGGGCACTGTCACTACAAAAGAAGCAAAATGTGTGAACCCAGGGACTTCTGCACTGTAAAACTGAAAAACAAGGTGCCTGAGCCCTTAATGAAAACACACAAAATCTTAGAGAAGAACACAAACCGAAGTCATTGTTCACCAATCTTTGCTACATTTACTTTATGCAGTGACATGTTTCTATTCTTGTATTGGAGCAATATACTCAAAGAGCAGTCTATTTTCTTTGTCTTTATGGTAAATGCTATTTTTCAAAAGTGTAGAAATAGTCAAGATTAGCAAAGCACCAATTTTCAGCCATAAATGGGAAGTTAGAGAAACCCAAGGTGCCTCAAATTCACAGAGAGGTGCAGTTTCTGGAAATTTTCTTAAAAGATTATAAAAATGTAGAAATCTGGAACAAAGAATACATGAGCATTTAAAATCATCTGTTACTGATTGCCTTTTCCCCCTTGATCATCACAGCTGTTCAAAGACAACGAAGAGTGGCCTTGCAATGGCATCTGCCGGGTCCCTCAGCAGTCACAGAGGTATCCTGTCTCATCCTGTGAATTGTGCATGTCCAGCTTATCTAAGGAGTCCCTGCTTGGATCCATTGATACTGAAAGTAGTAACTCCACAAAATTTAATGTTAATGGAGACCTGGAAAAACTGAAAACAGAATTTATCAATGAAGACTGAGGGAAGGAACGAGGCACTAAGTACTTCAGTCTTCTCTTTATCTAGTAGATGTCCATCCTGACCTAGCAGTAGGTTCACCTTTTCCATTTTCTTCCCTATGCTATTGATTTTCTTCCCTATGCTATTTTCTTCCCTATGCTATTTCTTCCCTATGCTATGCTCTTCTTCCCTATGCTATTGATGAAACAAACCCATCTTCTGTTACCCTTCATGTTCCTTGCTAGTTTCAATTCCAACCAAGCTTGGATTTTCCCAGTTATGTCCCTGCATGCCCTTGTTAGCTTGCCCTGCTTCCATCTCCTGGATAATTTGGTTTTGCATTTGAGCTCAATCATTATCTCATGTAAGGTATGTTGCTGGACCTGATTTTGAGTCATGCAGATCTGTTTATAGCTACAGTATATTAAAGTGCACTTCTATTTTAAACATCCTACAGTCTAACAAGAAAAAAAGGTCAAAGGCTCAGCTTGTCTTCCCATTTGGACAGAGAATTCTCTTGCCTATGCCAGGGGTAGTAACACAAGACTTTTGTGGGTCAGCCAGGGGAGCTGCAGTGGCCTTGTGGCAGAAATCCTCCCAACAAAGAACACTAGAAGATTGATTAATGGGTTTCTTTCTCATTATTCTTGCTGAATCAACATGGAAATGGTAGAGTCAGGTAGAGTCTTCTGTGAGCCCTGACTTCTGTTTAAAAATTATCAACAAGAAAATTACTTCAGTGCTTTGACATCCTCTCATGGCACTGTCAGTATGCCTTTTTATGGTACCTAGAGGTTATCAGCAGAAACATTTATCAAGTCCTTTTATGAAAATACTCTTGGCAATACCCTTGGTCTGGCTGCCTGCAGTGTGCACTGGTTGGGCTGGCAGTCGTGCCCCAGTCTGCCTGACTGCTTCTTGTTCTTTGTCTGCAGTCCTCAGCTGTGCTCCATGCACAGCCATCACCAGGCTGTCTTGTTAGGATCCACCTCTGTGTCATGTGAAATTTATCAGTAGGTAAGACTGATACAGGCCCAGTATGATAAGCCTGATATCAGGCCCAGTAAGCCTGATAGCTTCATCTTGTAAGCCTTGTTCCAATGGATAGTTATTGTGGCCTTGAAACTGGCTAGTTTTGTCTGAGAGATTTTTTCCATATGGTCGTGCACCATCTGAAAGGTTTTTGAATAGAACAGCAGCTCAAAATCCTAAAGTAAGATCTGTCAAGTTTCATGAACAATTTTGTAGGACATGCCTGTGGTGATGTCCAGCACTAGTCCACTTAACTTCATAGAGATGGACTGAGATTGGTCTTTTGTACAGTTACCAGGTGATTCAAGTAGCCAAAAAACCATAGCATTGCCTGTTGAGTGAATGGCATCTCTGATTTTCCTATAATAGCTAAGTAAAGAGGAGCAACTACCGTGGAAAAAGACTTATAAGATTTCCTTATGCTAGAATAATGAACAAAATTACTTTTCTTAAGTAACAGTTGTGTTCCACTTAGGAATTCCACGTATCTTCAGTATGATTCTGTGATTGTAATCCAAAAGCCAATGCCTTACAATGACAGAAAACTGCAAAATAATCTCTTTTTGATGTACTGAAAAGTTATCATGCTATTTTAATCACCTTCTCTTGGCAAAAATCAAAATTACTACGCCATTTAACTTCCAGTCAAACAGAATTGGACAGAAATAATCTAATTATCTTCCTGTAAGAAGTGCTAAGGGTGCAAACCAGAATTTTCTTATTAGAATCATATGGATATGATATCTATATCCATATGATATGCATGCAGGCTTACAGTATGTGAAGAATAAATAGCTCTAGTTTGCTAACTCTTTTCATGGTATATCTGTTAATCTAAAAATAATAATTTTCAGTCTTAACAGAGCAATAAAATGCTCTGTTATTTTATAAATTTAATATAATTTTCTGCTGCTGTCATTTTAAAAGATCAAATGATCTTCAATGATCTCCTAACTGGAATTTCCATTACTTTACCACTTAATTAAAAAAAAAAACTACTCTAAAATATTACTTACTTAACTGAGAATAATCTGGTAACAATAGTGATTCTATGAAGAATTCCTGATAGAGAAGATTTTGATCCAAATACTTGGCAATATCCATTAGCAGTGCTGTTTTTGTGAGTGTAGTAAATGCATCATCCCACAGCAGCGCAAATGATATTGCATTTATGCATGTCATCCTCATAACAGACCTGCAAGGAATGGGCGAGTAAAATTTTTTAAGCCCCAAAATGATCTGTCTTCATTATAAACTGGAAAAAAAAAAGAAAAATGGAGGAGCTGCAGCCACTGTAGATCAGCAATAACATAAATTCAGATGGGACTGAGTCATAGATAACAAGCTCTCTTGTTAGATAAAGAAGCAGCATTTTGGAAATTCAAGAACTTCATTCAGTTTGCCGTATCTCCTATTTTATTAAATGTTTCATTATATCCAAGAAGGTGTCCATGCTGCCAAGTACTTGTTTTCCACTCTGTAGGAGAAATGACACAGTGATTAGGTAAATAGTAACGTATCTTAAAGTTTGTATGTACATTAAGAAATCAAGATGGTTTGGGATACATTTGCAGCTAATGTAATTGGAAGAGCTTCACTGAAATGCATTTACAAATTTAAGCTGTGACCCTAAAAATGATTTCATATGGCTGTATGAGCTCATGCAATGAGAACCAGAGACAGTGTGCTGACCTTATGTCAAAATGTTCTTTAAATAAACTGGTTGCTGTCTGGTCATTTTTAATTCCAAAACCAGCATTACATCAATGGAAAGTAGATCTAAAATAGATTCATCCAGACATTTAATAAACACCATCCACATCTTTAATGTCACAGAAGAGCTAGATAACCTACCTGCACTGGATAGATAGATGAATACCAGGATCTTGAACATATTTGTTATTTCACTTTCAGGAAGCTTGTGTTTTACTCCTTAGCTTCTCACTTATTAGAAGTACCATTTCTTAAAATTTTGATTCAATTATCTGTTAAGTCACATCAGTTACATTGGTATTTAGGCCTTGGGTCAAAGCAGCTGACAATGTACTTTTATTTCTGTGTAAGTTCTGAATCCATCCTTTATATAGGAAGTTCCAACATTTAAAAAAAACCCCTGTTGTTGGTAAGCATAGAGATGGCTTAATGGAGAGACTGTTTTGTGGGGAACAGAGGGAGATAGAGTTTTCATGGCTAGGAAATGATTTTTTGGGCCTTGGAATGATATAAGAAATATAAAAAATAAAACAATCCTGAAGTACCGTTTGCTTTCCATGCATTTTTGCTATCATTTTGTCAGATACTGCAGGTCCATTGAGTGTTCATAATCTGGAAATTGAACAAACAGCACATAAACAAAGAAATTGGAAAGATGGAAACCTCAGTTAATTGAATTGACTGAAAAACATTCAGCTACATGATTACTGTCACATTCATGGAAGAACTGCACATTCAGTGGTACACAACTATTTCCAAATTCTGTTCTAATTCCATAAGACAGATGATGAAATAAAATCAGGGAGAAAAAATAACAAAATTTGCCTGTAGCTGGACTTAAACTGCTAAGCTTACCAAGCCATGCATATCCATATCCCAGTGCTGTCTGAGAAATACACCAGACTAATAACATTATAACACCATGGAAATAATACAGCTTTCACTATTACTGAGGACACCTTCTCCCTGCCTTTCCCACACCCTCCTTTGAGCTGCTAGCAGTGTGTAGAAGGAGGCATTTTAAGGAGAACTAATAGCAAACCATGTTGAGGCATACACCAAGCAGGTGATGCAAGAGTTCTGCAAGAGTTGTGTTGATAAGCAGTAAAAGAAAATGGGATTTACAAGAGACAACCTCTCTGTAATAATAGGCTTATTATAAATCATGTAGGCTAGCAAACTTGAAAACAGGAGTTTCTAAATCTTTAGAAGAAGAGTTCTTAGTTTCTTACACAGTCTGTCTGTGTGTGTCTGTGCATATATCACACAGTTACACACGCATCCCTAATGCACTGCAAGCAGAAAATGTCAGCATGCTTGCTCACCAACTAACTTAGAGAATCCTATAAAAGTAACAAATCACATTGTGTAATTCTGTATCCTTATATGCTTCACTTGGCCATGCTGGGTCTATTTGCTACATTATTAATGAATTCTACTAAAGCATTCATTGATGGGTTCCTTATAGAGAGCAATGATCTGTGTCATCCTCCCAGTTATAGGTACAAAGCATACTGCCACTTTATTTGGGTCTCTATTGATATGAACATGGCTCTGGTAGCTCAAATACATCAAGTCTGGAGTTTGAAGCCTATGAGGTTTCCTTGAAAACATTCCAAAGAAAAAGAGAATGTGGATAATGAAAGTTAATTAACAGCCTTCCAATATTGCTTCCTTAATTTCAGTTGGCAGAATACGACTCATTAAATACATAGGATAATAATGGAGCTGGCTACAAAATACCATCATCTCTGAAGCAGATGACTTGTTCAAATATCAAGGCCCAAGCAGTTCTGTTTCAATACATCAGAATGCAGCAGGGCTAACAGAAACTCAAAATTCAAACAATTCAGCTCAGTATTAAGCTTTCTAATTATGGCTTCAGGAGTAAACGTGATTCAGGACAGAACCTATTCTTACTCTAACAAACTGTTTTGAGTTTCCTGAGAAGCTGAGACTTAAGAAGCCTAAGAGCCTCTAAAACTGTTTACCAAATACTGAGCAAAACTGTTGAGAATGTTTAAGGTTCCAAAAGCAAAAACACCTGGTAGCTCAGTTAAGATTGGTCTTGTTTCTTTTTCTCTCATTTCACTGGAAAATGTATCTCCAGAGAAACTGAGCTTGAAATTTCAGTTTTCATACCTTGTCCAGTGGTAATCTTCCTGTCCAGTCTGACTAAAATTTGAATCAATCTATGAGCTCAGTGCTCTCAAGAGGGATGGTAAGGCATCTCTTGCCTATGATTAATGGATACAAGTTGTTTCACCCCAAACTTACCTCAGGTGTTTCTACCATCTATTAACTTGCAGACTTATCTCAATAAATGAAATATTTGTAAAGTCAAAAATTATGCAAATTCTGCTCTTCTAGATGTGAACATATGTGCCACTGGCTTCAGTTTAAGGTGTTTCCACAAAATAACCAAATATATGTGAGATAATTCAGATGAATCAATGGATTCGCCTCCTTCCAGTGGATTTAGCAGGAGAAAAAAAGACTCTAAATAAAGCAGTTTTATTTTCTCTGACCTAATTATTCTGCAGTTCAGTTGCATAAGAAAAGTAGCAGATAGTAAGTAATGCTAGAACTCACACCGTTAAGGAGCAATTTACTGAAATTGCCAGAATGCATAAGTTCCCATTTCAAGGGGGGAAGTGAATTATTGATGCCCTGCTGTGAAAAGCGGCATAGGAAAAGCCCATTTCAGGTTATAGGAGCTTTTGATTTGGAGTTATGCTATGTTGCCATCTAGTGATAAAACAGAAAGGTACAATAGATGGCGGCCGAGGGACGAGAAGCCAAACCTACATAAACGGCACTGTTTATCCCAGTGAAGATCATACCCGTTTCTTGCAGTATAATAAATAGCATTAATTACATGCTGAGAGTAAACTCTTTAATAAAAAGTAGGTAAAGCCACAAAAATAGACGTGAATATTTTATAATTGGCATTAAGAGAGTGTACAAAATGGGTAAGGGTCAGATGGCAAATATGCTTCAGGAAGCATCTGCAGTTGAGACCCCCTGTAAAATACACATTCAGAGTCATACTCACTACCCCATGAAAAAATTAGATTTGATAAATTTGGATTAGCTTTGGATTAGTGAGCCCTGTGGTGTATAAAATTTTACAGATCACAAAACTTGTGTCAAATACTTTTGCTGTATGTAACTCCTGGTATGTTCCCATCACTGTTAGTTACTGCTTTGTTCTATTTTCTCAATCAAGTAAAAACTGTGAATTTTTGATCTTGCTTTCTTCTTACTCCATAAGCTTCTATTCAAAGAAAATAGAACAATTACATGCAGTGAGTTTTTTAGGACTGACAGAAAGGCCTACTTAAGGTACTGTGGCAAATGAAACAAAGGGCAGCTAAAAGTGCAGATGACAGCTCATCATCTACTGTCTTTAACCTGTCTTCAAAGAAAAAGAAAATTTATTGATTTTGAATTTTGAATTAATGAATTGAATAAAATATTATTTAAGCACAAAGCTATCTCAAAGTAAATTAAAGAGACCCAGACGAAGGCATTTTATCAAGAGCTTTCTTTCATGATGGTCCTACTCATCACTGGCTGCTTGTAGAGTTGCAAGTAGAGTTTTAAGTAGCACTCAACAAATAAAAACAAACCAAAATTATACTGTATCCTAATTTTTGATGTTCCTAAGAATAATACTTCTGTTTTTCAAATAGGTATGAATAATAGATAACTGTCTCAAATTCCAAAAAAGTTTGCACACTCTGAGAACACTGTTTAAGTAGAATAAAGTTTATTATTAATTATATTTTAGTCCACCTAGGATAACACTGTTTATTACATCATTTTGTTTTTGAAATTCTTGGAAAATGCTTTGGTATTATAAAATAAATTTTCGAACAATGGCATACCATTAAAATGATATTTACTCAGTCTAATAATTTCAGAATATACAACACTCAGTTTTCACTGCATTCTTTCCATAGCAGCAGACAGAAAACAAAAGCAGTTTCCTAACATCTAGTTTTCTAACAGCAAAAACATCTTCACAATACAATTAATATTGCTATCTTTTTCTTCTCTTTCATTTTAATCTTGAAGATACTAAGAAATGTTAAAAAAACAGAAAAGATATAATGATGGAAACCTAAGAATAAAGAAAAAATCAAAATGCATTGTGATGCCATGGATGCATATCTTGTGCCAGATACTGTGCTAAATACTAATTACTTTCCACTAATTGTTTAGGTCAGAAACCCATTCCTAACAAAATTTATTAGACATATTAATCCCTACAACTAATCCATGTGAGATAATCTCTTAAATAAATCTCAATCCAGTTCAGATATCAATCTGTAGAGAATAGCTTGTACAATAGGTGGTCACATTTTAGGTATAAATTAAACAAGTAAATTGACATTCCTGTTGTTGACATATCATGACTTCCACAATGCTTTTGCCTAAACCTTTTCCTGACAGTTTGCCAAGTAGGTATATGAGGAACTCTGAGATGAGTCTTTGGTTTGACTGTCATGTTACTGCCAGTTAAAATTTCTGAATAAAATTTTCACAAAACCTGAAAATTCACTGAATCACTAAAACTTACTAATTATTTTGTCTCTGTGAAATAGATAACAGGCTTCACCTTACTTATTATACCTGTGTTAGTGCTGCAGTATTGTCAGGAAAGAAAAACTCCTGCAAATTTATTTTTTCCTAGCACAGTTAAAGCAAATAAATAAAGATGTATACAAGCAGTATATTTCAATAAGACATTTTCATTTTCAACTGGTAAATTGTCACATGGCATGCATTTAACTTTTTCTAAGTAGCATAATTTCAGCTTGTGATGGAATAATTGCAGTGAGATCTATTTTGAAGGATCTGCACTTTGAGGATCATACAGCCACAAAAATAACTTGTAATGAGTAAAAGAGAGACACATTGATAGTTTCTTAACAGATACTAATTTATCACCACAATAGCATTTCTTGTGACAGCACACAAGATAATGTAACAATATTAACTTAAATACGGCAAGTGCTGTAAGGTAATCTTATACTCTGTTTCTTTTTTGATTTGCGCAGGCAGCAACAACCAACTCAATTCCTGGAAAAGTCATGGAGTGCCTCATTTTGGAGGCCATCTCTATTCACATGGATGACAAGAAGGTGATCAGGAGTAGTCAGCATGGATTCACTAGAGGCACATCATGTTTGACCAACCTGATTGCCTTTTAGTGAGGCCTTCAACAAGGTCTCTCAGAATATCATCACAGACAAAGTCAGGAATTGTGGATTGGGTAGGTGGACAGTGAGGTGGATGGAGACCTGGCTGAGCAGCAGATCCCAGAGGGTTGTAGTCAGTGGCACAGGGTCTAGTGTGAGGCCTGTGGTGTCTCCAAGGTTCAATACTGGGCCCAGTATTGTTTCACAAGTTCATCAGTGACTTGGATGAAGGGGCAGATGCCTCCTCAGCAGGTTCACTGACAACACAAAGCTGGGAGGAGTGGCTGGTATCCCAAAGTGCTGCACAGCCCTTGAGAAGGACCTGGACAGGCTGGAGAGATGGACAGAGGGGAACTATCTGAAATTCAACAAGGGCTAATGCAGAGTCCTGCACCTGGGGAGAAATAACCCCAGGCACCAGCACAGGCTGGGGGCCAATGTGCTGAAGAGCAGCTCTGTGGAGAAGGAGCTGGGGATCCTGGTGGACAACAAACTGTCCATGAGCCAGCAGTGAGCCCTTGTGGCCAAGAAGGCCAATGAAATCCTGGGGTGCATTAGGAAGGGCAGTGCCAGCAGGTCAGGGGAGGTGATCCTGCCCCTCTGCCCAGCCCTGGTGAGGCACATCTGGAGTGCTGGGTCCAGTCCTGGAATCCTCAGGACAAGAAAGATGATTAAGGGACTGGAGCATCTCTCTTATGAGGAAAGGCTGAGGGAGCTGGGACTGTTCAGTATGGAGAAGAGGCCCTGAGAGGGGACCTCATTGGTGGATGTCTGTGTGTCTGAAGGAAGGGTGCTAAGAGGATGGAGCCAGGCTCTGCTCAGTGGTGCCGAGCAGTAGCACATGAGAATGGCAGAAACTGATGCACAGGAAGCTCCACCTGAATATGAGGAAGAGCTTCTTTACTGTGTGGGTGACTGAGCACTGGAACAGATTGACCAGAGAGGTTATGAAGTCTCTGGATGCAATCCTGTGCTCTAGGATGATCCTGCTTGAGTAGAGAGCTTGGACCAGATGACCCACTGTGGTTCCTTCCAACCTGCCCCATTCTGGGGATTCTGTGAGGGAAGCAGCACCTCCTTTCTCAGAAATAAAGGGGGAAAGGATAAGACTTTATGCAGAAGAATTTTTTGTCCTCTCATGACATCGCACTTCTCTCAGGAGCCCTTTCTCAGTCTCTCTCTGTTCTTGTGTGCTCTGCAGGTATATACAGCCTGTTCTGCTGCAGCAAAGGAAGAGGAGTTACTCACTGCTGAATTTGTCAAGGAAATGTTACAGAGCTGTTATTTCCCTGTGTATCACGTATGCTTCCATGACTGGCACATTTCTGACATACTGCTGTGTCAGTCTTGAAGGCTAACACCTGGTATTTCCATCCCATGGTATATGCAAGAGGAATGAGCATTCAGTGGGACGGACTCACCACCTTCCCCACGAAGTCTAGCACTGTAGGGATGTGCAGAGAGGCAGTTTTTATAAAACAGCTGACGTGCTGCAAGTTTACATCCTACAGTTTGCATCCTGCAGTTTCCTATTCATCTGCTCAAATCAAAATGCCGAGTCTTGCAATCCATCCTTAGAATAGGGCAGGCTGAGTAATCATACAGCTGCTTGCTCAGAGGTGGCTGAGTAGAAGAACTTGCACAGGAAAAATATAAGCTTGCCTCCACAGCTGTGAAGTTCAATAAATTTAGCAGACTGCAAACTACTTATGAATTCAATTTGTTAGCAAGGACACTTTTTTTTTTTTTTTACTATTGAAGGCTTTCATATTTTCCCACATGATCACAAGTTCTTAAAGAGGGGTTGAGGTAAGAAATAATGTATGTTATCAACTCTTTATATTGAATTTGGCAGATGCTATGAAATAAGGAATTTTATAAATAAGATGATATTAGTTTACTGTACCAATAGAATGTTTAATCAGAGTCATTGTATGCCACACACATTTAAAAAATTTCAAACAAGTACAGAAATTCAAAGACATTAATAATGGGTTGGTCTGCCAAAGTCTGCCATAATCAGCCTGAATTTGTGTCAAAATTGTTTTCCATAAAAATGAGGAAAAAATGGAAGAGCTAATTTAAGATATAAGGCCAAAGAATATATTCAAATTCAAATTTACCTTGCTTTCACTGATGGAGAGTGGATCAGTTCTACAAAAATAGTAAATTATGTATTACTTTAAATTATCATTTAAAAGATTGCTGTTGAGTATTTTACACAATTTAAATCAGTCTGCTTGTATGAGATGTATATACAGTGTCTAAAATAATGTTCTTAACATACTGTCTTTGGTTGTTTTCACTGCATAAATACTTTAATACTTAAAAAGGGACCTTTATTTGCTGATGTTTCTCATTTTTAAACATACTCTAGGCATTTTTCGTAGGTTTTTTCTAACATAGATTCTCTCTTACCAAAAATGTGTACTATTTAAAGAAAGCATGACTTCTGAAAGTGTTGCCTTATTTAAAGTTTTCAGATTAAAAAGATCAGTTTTCAAGGAAGTTTATCTGTTATATCAGAGTGCACAATGGAGACCTTGTGTTGTGCCCTGTATGAGAAGACGACTCACTTCTCAAACAGAGGAGACACATCCCTCTCTGTAACATGATGCAGCAAAGTGCTACTTGTATTAAAATTAGAGCCTCAAAGTTTTCTGCAGCCTTACTGCAGCTGGAATGAACAAAGTTCAAGGGTGAGGGAAAGGCAGGGAAACTGCTGTATCTTGGACATCAGAAATACAATAGAATTAGGTTCGCCTGAAATCAAAATGTGAAATTAAGATTTTAATTTAAATAAATAAAATTGAATTTAAATTAAAAAAATGTTAAATCTGATTAAGTCAATGCTACATCATCCACTGCCTTCAAAAGAGGTCAAGAATTCATCCATCAGTTAAAGTGGAAAAAAGAAGTTGTCGACAGTGATCAGACTTTAAAATGTGGAAGCATGTTTTAATCACCCCTCCAGTACAATGTTAAACAACTATGGCAGAGCTCAGGGGTGATCAGCAGAGTAGAATCCAGCTGGAGGTCTGGAGTCACTGGCATTGCCCAGGGATCAATGCTGGGCCCATTCTTACCCAGCTTGTTTATCAGTGGCATAGGAGGCCCCCTCGGCCAGTTTGCTGATGACACTGAACTGGGGGAGTGTCATGGATCACCTGAAGGCTCTGCTGCCATTCTGTGGGACCTTGATGGGCTGGAGGATTGGGCAGAGAGCAGCAAAACAGGGCACAGCAAGGGCAAGAGCAGGGTCCTGCACACGGGGAGGAAAACCCCAAGTGCCAGCACAGACTGGGGACTGACAGGCTGGAGAGAGCTCTGTGGAGAAGGACCTGGGGTTCCTGGTGGATGACAAGTTGTCCATGAGCCAGCAGTGCCCTTGTGGCCAGGAGGGCCAATGGTGTCCTGGGGAGCATTGGGAATAGTGGCCAGCAGGATGAGGGAGATGATTCAGCCCTGGTGAGGCCACCTCTGGAATACTGTGTCCAGTTCTGGGCTCCTCAGCACAAGAAACAAAATGAGATCTTGGAGAGGATCCAAGGGATGCCACAAAGAGGACGAGGAGTCTGGAGCATCTCCTATGAGGAGAGACTGCAGGAGCTGGGCCTGTTCAGTCTGGAGAAGATTCAGAGGGGATCTCATTAATGCATTTAAACCTCTCAAAGGAGTGTGCCAAGAGGATGGTGCCAGACTCTTTTCAGTGGTGCTCAGTGACAGGATGAGGAGCCATAAACTAAAACACAACAAGTTCCACCTCAACATGAGGAACTTCTTTCCATTGATGGTGGCAGAGCATTGGAACAGGCTGCTCAGGAAGGTGGTGGGGTCTCCCTCTCTGGAAACATTTAAAATCCACCTGGATAAGTTCCTGTTCTTGGTGAGCCTGGCTTGACAGGAGGTTTGGACTGGAGGATCTCAAGAGGTCCCTTCCAGCCCTAAGGATTCTGTGACCCTGTAACTACAGGTTGTATTCAAATTTGCTGAAAAAAACTTCAATGACTACAAAACTAAATTTGTAGTTATCAAGCAAACACACAAGCAATTTTAATTACTGTGTCTGAAATGGAAGAAGAAAAAGTTGATCTTTGTTTCTTCTAGGATGAGAGATTGCTTCTATTAAGGCTGTTTTTGGCTTCTTGTCAATCATATTTTGTTTAAGTTTGGTAACTGCTCAGCGGATTCCTTCCAGCAAAACAAAATTTAAAAGAGCAATTAAGTGTTCATTTCTACAGTAATATCTGGGAAATTTAGGAAGACATTCTCAGAAAATATTAACACTCATCAAACAGTGAAAGAATAATCAAATGCATGAAAGATTACCCTGGGGTTGACAGAAAAAAATCCAAGTAAAAAGCTTACTATCCTACTGTACAAATAAACAGAGCAGTTACACGGCTTTGAGGGCAAGCACATCATGCTTTAGATTCACAGGAATTATCAAAAAGTTTCAAAACTCATGAGAAATAAACATACTGCTATTTATTTCTATTATGTTTAGAGAAACAGGACTTTGTATACATATTTTGCAAGCAAAAGTATTCAATTAAAATTGAATGACTCCTGACTAGCATTACAGATGTTTTCCTCCTCACTAAATAAAGCAAGCCAAATACTAGCAAACCCCATGGATGATAGGAGCAGAATACAAGTTACTGTTTTCACCTAAAAGCTAATGGGTTTATTCAGAAAGTCTACAGAGCTTTTTTCAGTAGTCTCACAACCATTAGACTTTTCTTTTCTTTTTTCCTAATGCTTCCAAGTACAAGGTGATCATAATTTTGGTAGGCCTTCCTAGACTGACATCTGCCAGGGTTCCTGTCAAGTCCTGCTATGCTACAATATGTGCTCTTATGATTCACTACTCATTTTTCCTGGCTTCTCTAGCACACTTCAAGAGCATTCTCTCTCCCTCCACACCAGTGGCACCCTCTCTTCAGTTATTTTTAATCCTTACTTTGAGCAGATGTTTTTTAGCTGCAACTTTATTCTCTCAAGTTTGTCTCTTCTTTGTAATCTATTGCTCATGAGTTGCCTTCTGCAATTCTGTCTTGAAATGCTGATTTATCTCAGGCAATGGGTAGCTGTGGATTTGTTCAGTGCTAAATCTGAATTCACATGTTAATATCTTTCATTTTTAGACATATTTTAAGTACAGAATTTTAAATGGATTTTAATTAAAAATGCAAACAAAGGAGACCTCAATTTGACCTGAATATAGATAGACAATATCCAACATTATCCGAAAATCATAGATTCCAAATTGATACCTTTTTACTTTATTTACATCATATCATTTAATACAATATGTTAGTTTCTACAGATAGTGATGCTATTATATGTCAGTAAAAAATATTTACACAGAAAAATACTTTACTTGTCTGTTTGTGAAGCTGCCATCACTTACCACATGAAAAAAATCAGAATGATCAGGAGTACATTTTGCTTTGATACACTGCTCTTCCTAGTCCTAGTCATCAGTTTATGTTTTGCTTGTATCAATATATACATCTCCTTGTATCAATATATAAATCAATATCATTACTTGTAGAAAAAGTTTTGGTTCATGGATAGTCCAGTTGTGTTCACTGAGACTATTTACAAACACATGGACATGCTTGGAAACTCAGAGAGAGTTAGAGAACACAAACAGGCATCAATTAGTTTTGATGTTCATTAGTTAAGTTTCAGCAATCTCATTTGGTAAGAGAAAATATGAAATTAAGAGATGTTCCTTACATATTTTGTATTCATTGTTACTTAATAATGTCTGCATGATGGTTTTTTTATCTTACCATTTTTTATCTTACCATGTAATGTAATGTAAGATTAAAATTTGGTAACATCCTTTTTAAGCTTTAATCATACTGCAGAATACAGAAAGAGGTACAAAACCACTCAGTGGTCATTGCAAAAGCTGAGGGGTTTTGCAGCTGCACATGATAACCAGTTGCCTTTTGTCCTCAGAGAAAGTAGGGGATGCCACTAGGTCTATAGAGCAAACAGAGCAGCTGGATGCTAAAGGGATGCATGTAAAATATTAATTTTGATATAAAATAGACAAGGCTATCAGAAATCTTAGATTCATTGATTCATCAAACCATCTCTGCACTAATGAAACTCCGTTCTTACTTGGCAGTTTTCCCTCACAATCTTTTAGCAATAAAGATGGGTTATTTTGTAAATAGCACATCCAATTCTGGAGCTCCATTTCACTACAGACTATGGTGCTGTGAGAGACATCTGCCTCCAAAGTATCACGAGTATGCAATGATCACAAATTTATTTACACAGACTTTATTTTTGTTTTATTCTGTAAGTCTCAGCAAATGGACAATTCACTGTTGGTTTTGGAGAACTAAAATTATTTTAAAAATAACACACAAATGCTTAACCCTTGTTAGCATGAGATAAAGACAACTAAGAATGTATTTATATTAAACCTATTTATATTAAACCTTGAAAGCCTTAAGATTAAACCTTAAGATTTCAGGATCCTCTGATAAAAAAACTCACATTTCTTTTAAACTGAAAATACATCTACAGTTCAGCATTCCAATGACAGATAATCTACACCTCTGAGACTGAAGGATTACAGCATTATTTATAAGCACACTGGACCAAATGTAAAAAAAAAAAAAAGAAAAAGTGAGAGGAAGAAAAAAAATTGAGAGAAACTTGAGCATAAAAACATGTAAAATATTCATAAAGCTTTTGGCTCAAGGTTTTCTTACATGTATGTGAGACAACCTGGCTACTGTGCAGTATCAGTGACACTTTGGGGAACTACAAGACGACTGTCTCACCAGTTCCATAAACAAGTTCCTGAGTGACAGGCAGCTGGCAGGGCACATTTCCCAGCCCCAAGCTCTCTGAGAATGCCTAATGGGTGACACATCTTCATCACCTGCCTTTAAGGTCACACTTTGCCCCATTCACCTGCTTAGTCTCATACTATCGTGGCCCAAAACATCAGATAGGATTAGTAACAGAAGGAATTAAGGGTTTTCAAGACTTGGGTATATGGGTTTCAGGTTAACAAAGACAAAACTTTATTCTAACCTGTATTTAACAACCAAACTGAATTTCTGTTGATGCAGTAGCTCTTACCCACAGCCCTACAGCCCTAGTTGCACTTTCAAGAGATTGTGAACTCAGGGTGCTGTTCTCAAACAGATTAATCCTGTGTAAACTGGGGCTACTGTGTTCCCCTCCCTTGAACTGACACTTTTGCAATGACTCAGATAAGGGAACTATTCTAACAAAAAAAAAAAAAAAAGAAACAGACCTAGGAACACTTGCTAGTACATCCAAATATATAATTTGTGATAACATACAAAACCAGTACTTTGTAATGTTCTTTATCTCATTTTTATCATGATGAAAAAAGATTAATGAATGTAACAAAAACAATTAAGGGAAATTTTAAATGGAAAAACTAATTTTAAAATAGTAATAACAGGCAACAAGCAGGGATCAATTACATTAGCACACTGTTCAAATAAAATTATGTATGTCCTGACTGTATAATGATTTCTCTTCCCCCTAAGCTAAGCTGACAGCATCCTGGAGAGCTTGAAATACTACAGATGCCAACCATGTCTGGCACAGTGATTCTTAGGCTTTTTTTGACCTCGACATTTTCAACACCTAATATTTTTTGTGAGTCACTGTACATCTTAACATCAACTTACAATAAGAAAATACTCCCAAGATGCTGTAAATAATCAGTAAGTAAAACTAACTCATCTTTTACTGGATGTTTTAATGAGATTAGTGGAAAATTTCAAAATTTTATTCTTTAACACTATTCTGTATGACACATGCAGATTAGCTAACCATGGCCCACAGACTACTTTTCTGCAACCACTGTTTTAACGTAGATAAGACCTCCCTGTGAAATATCTGTGTATTACATCATTGTCACAGGCAGAACCAATTTAAAAGAAAACTCCTACCATAGTCCATGTGCCCTGACGTTTTCATTGCCAAGGGTCATTTCTTCAATCTGTATCTTTCCTGAGAGTCAGAAATTGCTTACAGTAGGAGAAACCATATCAGAAAAGTATTAACATCACTCAGGAGTCCTTCAACACAATTAAGAAGTATCAGTAAGGAGAAAGAAATAGCACACTCTGACCCATGAGCTAACAGTCCAGCTGGCCTTCTTCCTTGTTACAGCACTTTCCCTTCATTCATGCTCACTCTTGATTTTCTGAACTACTGAAGTTCTTACCCAAATTCTCCTCTAAACCACTTGGTATGTAATTTTTTAAATGCATAATGGGAATATGTGGGATACTTCATTAGTATAATTGAAAACACAGGGATGTAACAATTTCACAAATATCATTAAAGCATCTGAATGACATGGAGATCTCACACTACTTCTGTTTAGTGTTTATCAAAAATTCCTGAGTTTCTTGCATTTATTGAGAGGCAGGAAACTGAGTCAGATAAAAAGCCTGAATGTACCCAAAAGAGTGTGAAATTTGTGATAAAGGTAACTGCCTCAGTTCATTGTATCCAGTCAATAACACTGTAAATAATTCAGAAGACGATACAACTCGGCCTTTACCAATGTACACTCCTTCCCTGGGTTCAGTTTTACAAAGGCAATCCCACATACCATCTTGCTTATGCCAAAAAGGCAGTCACATTCCTTCACTCCTTTAATATAAACTCTTGCTGTTTGGTGACACCTCTAAATGCCCACCTGGCCTCTCCCAGAGCAGGCTCAGCTTGACCAAGGCAGGCAAAAAGCAAATACAGTCCATGTGTGTTTGAGGGAAAACCCAGCACAGTAACATTTCATGTTCTTGCTGGTTTTGCTTACACCAGATGAGACACAGCAAGTGCAGTGCCTGTTTTTGATAAAGAGCATTACACACCAGTTGTGTTTGTGCTTTGGTCAAAAGTTTCCAGGTTTTAGAACTATACTATAAATACAGTTAGTGAATCGTGCCAATAAGGAATATTTATTATCTTTAAGTATTGGAATGAAAGCCTCCATTTAGTTTGCAAAAAAGAGGGGGCAGATGATGGACCCACATAATACCATGTATTACATAAAAATTCTAAACCTTGCAGTACCAACCAGTATTGATTAACTTGATCTTTATTAAATATTTACAGGTTTTCTGGAAGTGTTTATCATTTTCTTCCCTCACAAGAAACCATACCAAAACATAATCTCAGAGCTCTCCTACACCAAATAAAACCAGCAGAACAACAGATTCCTGCATCTGAGACTCTTTGGAAAGTGACATTACACTAACACCCAATTACTAGGACACTATGAACTCAAATTTATTTTGAGATCCAAGGTAGTATTTGCTTTGGCAACAGTGAAGTGTTAATATGATTCAGCTATACTGGAAAATCATATCCTGAAACAATCTTTACCATTGCTTGAAGAGTCATGAGATGATCTGTGGCCTCAGAAGTGACTGTACTAGAGCAAAGTTTGCCATTGTGTCAAGAAGACTGGAGAAAAATTACTTCAGCAGCTCCATGTGGCTTAGTGACTTCCCACAAGCTCTGTGCAGGGATACAGAAGTCATGACTGTATATATATATATATATTTTAGCAAAAGCAGACAAAATACGGACTATAAGGTACCTTTAAAGAATTATGCTCCTTGAATTGTATACACAATTGCCTCCTATCATTTGCAGTTGATCAATACCTTCGTTTGAATTGACTTTGTCATAGCATCTGTAAGGACTGACATTCAGGATTTATGCATTTCCAGCTGTTTAAAAAAAAAAAGTTCTCTGTCAATATTGTATTTAATTATGCGTTACAGACCTCTCTAGCTTTACAAGACACAGTTAAACTTTTCTCCAGTGGCTTTTATAGATCCTCAACTTCTTGGCTGGAATAAATCTGAAGGGGCGAAGAAGGAACTAAAATCAAAGACTACAGGCCGCCAGACAGCTGCTGTGACTGCTCAGTGACTCAGGTCTTTGAGTAACTGTCTTGGCAATAATTATTACATCATTCCCATTTTTATGCCTTTTTAATGGTTATTTTACAAAAAAAAAAAAAAAAAAAAAAAAAAAAGGAAAATAATCTTCCCTCGGGGTTGTTGGTTCTGTGAAGGAGGAAGGAATGAAAACAGACACTGAGACATCAGTTCCACTTCTGAGTGTGCATGGTGAAGGCGTTTCTCTGCTATGGTTTTTTCCATTACTGTTTTTTTTTTTTTTCCAAGAATAAGCCTGGGGCCATGTTCCGGTGTCTCTGGAGAAAATGGCCTCTAATATTCAGCGTTCGTTCCCCAAACTTCAATTTATAGCCTTGTGATCATTGATCCAGCGAGCCCAAGCGCGCAGGCAGTGCTGTGACACACTGCACACACGCGTGCAGCTCTGGCACCCGCGGCAGGAGCCGCAGCTAACGCGGTACCGCGGCAGCTGGAACCCCAAGGGGAACGGGAGCCGCAGCCGCCTCTGTACCACGGGCACGGCATCGCCGCCCTGGCGCCCTCTCCCCACGGCCGCCAGGCACAGACGCCACCCCGGCCCCGCCATGGCCGCGCCCGCCCCGTGCCTCGGCCTCCCGCCGCCGCGGGGCCGCCTGGGGCAACCGCCGAGGCGCCGTCCTGCCGCAGGTGCGGCCCGCGGGGCCTACGCGCCCCAGCATGCTCCGCGCCCGGCTCCCCGCGGCACCCCGCGTGGGGAAGGCCGCGTGGTGCGCTGGGTAACGTAGTCGGAACTGGGAGGCGTAGTGGGGGAGCGGCAGGGAAAAGAGCGGCTGGGAGCGGCGGTGGCCGCTCCGGTTTTCCACGCGAACGAGCGGCGAGCTCCGGCTGAGGGCAGGGGTCGGGCTGGCCGGGACTGGCGGGGCAGGTCAGGCCGACAGGCGGCGGCACCTGGACGCGCCAGCGGCGGCACCGCCCGCCCGCCTGGCGGGGAGGGGAAGGAGGAGGCGGAGGCGGGGGGAACGGAGCGGCTGCCGCGCGCTGCCGCATGTGCCTGGAGCGGCGCCGGAGCGGGCAGCGCGAGCCATGGCGGAGCACGGCGGCCCCGGCATCCCCAACGGCGAGTGCGCCGCCCGCCGCCCCGGCAACAGGGTCACCGTCGTGCTGGGCGCCCAGTGGGGCGACGAGGGTAAAGGCAAGGTGGTGGATCTGCTAGCGCAGGACGCCGACATCGTCTGCAGGTGCCAGGTGAGGAGAAGGAGGAGGAGGAGGGAGGCGGCCGGGGCGCGGGGGAGGCCGCGCGTGTCACCTTGAGGCGGGCGGCCCCGCTACCGGCCCCGCCGGGCGCTTCTCCCCGCGCCGGTTCTACCCCGAGCGCCCGGGGAGGCGCAGGGCCGGGGGCGGCGGGGGCTGCGGGGCAGCGGAGCCTTCCCTGGTGAGATCCCCGTGCCGGGCTCCGCAGCCCTCCCGCGCCTCCTTTGTCCCGGCGCCGGGGGAAGAGGAGGAAGAGGAAGGCGCCCTCCTCGCCGCCCAGAGCTGGCCCCCGGCAGCAGGAATGCGCCTGGGGTCGCGTCCTCCCTCCCCCTCAGGCCTCCCACTCTTTGTGTCCGGGGGGCGCCGGGAAGGGGCCGCGCTCGGCGGCTCGGGCAGCATCGCCGCGGGGCCGGGATCCCGCCCCGGCAGCGGCGGCCGGAGCCCTCCCGGGCCGCAGCGCCGGGAGCGGCGCGAAACCGCCCGCGAGTTGTAGGATGCACGTGGGGGATTCGCGTAGTCCGCCACAACTCGGTGGTCTTCAGCTAAAACTAGCTGGTAAATGACTCGCCTGCCCTCGCTCCGAGGTCGTTGTTGTGTCAGTGGGATCCCACATTTACCTGTATATATGTTTATGTATTTTTTCCCTCTCTACGGAGGCTTTATTCCAGCCAAAAAAACAAAAGAAGCGTGTCTAGCCTACAAGCAAAATACTCTTAATGCCTGCGTTAAAACAACACAGATCTGAGGAGATGTTTTTCTTAGCATCTCTAGTATAGTATTCTGGAGAGCACAACACAGTGAGCTCAAGCTGCACACGGTTTTTTTCTTAAAGTTGGGAGATACAGCAGCATAAAATGCCTGTAGTAGGTGCAGGTTTCACGTAAGTGTTGTTATCTGTGTGCTTTTGTTGAATGCGCAAATTAAATTTGCTCTTAAATAAACATATTTTGGAAGTACGGACCATTCCCCAAAGAGTCCAAACGCTGAACTGTTGTTATCCAATGAGGAGTGCACATAAACTGGTGTTTTCAAAAACAAGTCAGTTGCAAAGCTGACAAGTCAGTACCTTGAACTTCAGGGAATTAAATTTTGAAGTAAACAAATATATTCTTAAATTGCTGTTTTCACAAATGAATTATTTTTTCCACTTCTCTGGTTTTTGATTTGGTATTTTCTTTTTTCTTTTTTTTTTCCTTCTTTTTTTTAATAATAAAATCTGATGTGGTGCTGTGGTATGACTGCGTGGCTTTGTGGGTCATAGAACAGAGTGACTCAGTTCATCCTTTACGACGTTGTTCTTGAAACTTGAAGCACATTCACTAGGTGAATGCGTATGTTTAATACTAAGTTTTGGAGGAGAGACAAGAGAGGCAAACAGTGAATTTCTGTGTGCACATGTTTTAATGTGCTTGTTACTTGTTTTGAATCAGCTGGGTAAAGGATGAAGAAAAGGGAAAAATTCTGATGTTATCTCAAGGTAGAATTTCATGGCCATATCCCAAACCATGCACTACTGCCATTTTTAACAGCTTGTTGCTCCTGATGAAGGAAGTTTTTCTTCCTCCTTTCTTCCCTCGCAGTAAGAGTCTCCACCCATGCACTAGCTCTGGCAGTTGAACGCTTCTGTAAGTTGATTTAACTCATTAGAGTGGCAGGAAACTATTACTTGTTGGATTTACTTTCTACTGTTCTAGTAAATAAAACTGGATTTTATTGGTTCAAAGGGCCTTGGTGAGAAGAGAGGTCCAGAACAGGGTAAGCACAAAGAATGATTTCTCAGAATGAGAGGAGAAAATAGGAATAGTCTCCTTCAGTGGCACTGATAAAATAAAATAATTTATTACTATTGAATATACTTGCTATGTGTGCAAGCATATTTGTGAACTTTTTGTTAGAGCTGATAAATCAGTATGACGCTTCTGCTCTTTGTAGTGGTACAAGTCCAGAAAGAAAGACAGTCACACACTGGTCTGGTGCTTGCTAATATCAGCTTTCTGTAATTGGAGCTTCTGATTCTTATTTCACCCTTATGCTCTTATTCCAGGATGGTTCTTTCTGTTCATCATGCCACAGGGTTGCTAGAATGCCTACGGATGACGTCAAATATTTCCAGAGTGCTCTTGTGGAAAATTTATTAGTACAAGTGTTGGAGGCCTAGCAAAGTTGATGTAGCAGGTCTGAGATGTCCTGGAAATTTGTGTTGTGCTTGCAGTGAAACACTCCAGGGTTCTTCTCACTGTCCTTTGTTCTAGACACATGCAGAGCATGAAAGTGGTCCCATCCCAGCAGCCAGACGTGACTTATCACTTAGTTTTACAGTGCCCGTAGAGGCATTGTGAGAAGTTGTACTCTGAATTGTGGCCATGCCTTCTTGTCTCCTAAGCAGCATGTGTGCTAATGGCTCCAATTTGATCAGCCAACTGTGGCATTTGGGACCAGGCGCTTTCTTGGGTGCAGTTAGCTGAATGAGTGCGTCAGGAAATAAGTTGCATTACGACTCTACTTCTAAATAGCACCCTCTAGAGTATTTTATCTTAGGTTTAGAGGTCGTGAAAAGCAGTCTTGTGCTCAGAGGAAGAGAATGGTATTTTCAGAAGCTTAAAGACAGCTTCAGAA
The DNA here is from genome assembly GCA_039654755.1 of Calcarius lapponicus. Lineage (NCBI taxonomy): Eukaryota > Metazoa > Chordata > Aves > Passeriformes > Fringillidae > Calcarius > Calcarius lapponicus. The sequence goes on along the minus strand of CM077465.1, from coordinate 84,817,001 downwards.
TTTAGTTTATTATGGTTTCAAAAACAACTGTTAGAAGAAGGTAAGCTAAAATTAAAATATGTCCAGGGGCTGCATGCATGTAGGTGAAACTGCTCTAGCAACTATGATAGTTTTGTGAAGGTACTGTGCAGGGTTTAGATACAATTAATACAAACGTGTCTGTGTGACAGGTAAAGTGTGTAGTTGTTCTTATGTAAAATCGGAATTGTTCTTTATTTACTTCTTGGGAGTTTCTGGTAAAATGGTACTGTTGATAAAACAAATACATTGATGAGACTTTGCACTTAAACCTGTATCTTGTCTTCAATGTATTAAAGAACAAAGTCTGTCTACAAGCTGTCCCATATATCATAGTTTAGACTGTAAAATAGAGCAAGAATTTTTTGGAGGTTCAGGAATAATTGCCAGAAAAACTTTTCTTGTTCTGATTAAGGACTTCCTACCATTACAGAGTGCAGCCAAGTTAGGGAATGAATTACCAGAGTTTCATTTGTTAGTGGGAGTGATGGAAATGGGAAATTCATGCAAGCAAGTTATTTTAGATAATATTTTTTCAAAATAAATACATTACTAAAAGATGCTGTGTATCTCTTATATTAACAGCACCGCTCCACGCAATCAACCAGTGTTTACCATGCAGCAAAAAAATGTAATATTTTCACTGATTCTGTTCTCTTTCACTCATTTTATCAGCAAGTTTTTGGTCACTTCCTTTTCTTACTATTGGAGGTACTTGATTTAGTCAGAGAATATAATTCACAGAAATGAGTAAGATTTCTAAGCTTTCACGTATTCTTTATGCCATATTCCTCTTGCTAAAAAATCCCATTTTGCTGCTGCTTTAGTTCGGTCCTACACGTTGTTGCTACTTTGAAGCAGAATTGCAGCTTCTTGCCAGATCTTACCTGGTTTCAGTGTGACGTGCCTGCTGTGGGATTCGACGCCTGAGCTGCTAATGCACAGGCATTGAAGTGTGTGGAGTCTTCATTGTCCCTTTTCCTCTTCTGCCCAACAGCAGTGTGTGCGACAATGCCACTGCTAATCGCTTGATAATGTGGCAACTGTAGTGCAACATCTAGAGGAGTTTTCAGTATGCAGATCCTTGGGGTTGAGCAGTCACCATCAATCAGCTGATAAGCGATTGATAATGGTTACCATCGATCAGCTGCTGATGGAAGTCCTCACAGTAATGCTGCCTGATACTTTCACTAATCTTTATATGGCTACTTTTTTTAACAAAATGGGAATTAAAAAAAACTTCCATTTGCCAAGGCCATTGTTTTTTTCTGAATATTCTCATTTGAAAAATATTTAACTCTAGAGCCTATGCAAGCTCTGCAGAATTAGGAATACCAGAATAAATAGCTATAGTTGGTGCTCATTTTTTTAGCTGCTCAGGCATTCAGTAGGTGATGCCTACCTAGAGCTTTCTGCAAGTGCTGGGTGCACTGCTGGACCTTGTGGCGTGCCGGTGGTGTGCTCTGGTGAGGAAAGAGTCACTAAAGTGATGTCTTTGGCCTACCCCGTCGGTGAGCCCTGTGCTTACAGACCTGCTTTAAGGCATCACGGGCGGGTGATCTCTTATTACTGTAAACAATCACACAATGTCTACATTATTTTAAACAGAAGAACAGTTTAAAAGTGATTTTCCAACTCATAAAGTTTGCACTATTAACAAAGAAGGCCTTAAAAGCACTAAAGAGCAAATTACACCTTGATCTACTGATTTCTTAATGCTCTTTCCATCTTACTGTTACTACAGAGACGTAATTTATGTCTTTGTTGACTGAGATGCAATACTCTTTAGAAGTTCTTTAAGATTTCAAATGCATTTTTAAAATTTCCATTGTACTACTTCATGCATTTGGAACGTGTTTTCTGTAAGTGTTCCCAAAGTAACTTGTTCATGTCTTTTCTTGAATATTGTTGTGACTGCAGCAGACATTGGTGGAGTTTGTGCATTGAAGCAATGCAGTGCCGGACATGTCTGTGCTTTGAATGTTTTTCTTGTTCCTTATCTGCCTGCCTCACTTGATCTCTTTTATCTCTTAGGGATGGATTGGTCTTTATTCTGGACTTCAATAATGACTCCTGTTTCCTACCTAGCATATATAGGCATGGCAACAGAATAAAATTTTGCAGATCAGGTAAAACAAAGTCAGAACCGTCTCTAAAGAGTCTTTCTGAATAACTCCTTTCCGTAGTAGTCCTCAGAGCTAATTCTGTCAATATAGAGAAATGGATGGAGTTTTTTAAGATTAATAGACTTCAGAAAAGTTAATGTTTTATTTGTTAGGAGAAAACAGGTGAATGTGTAAAACACAGCATTCTTATTTTGTTACATTCTGCCTCAAACCACATTCTTGACGCAACAACACTTGTACTACACATTCAGAAATTTCTGAAGTCTAGCCAAAGTTTGAGAAACCTTTATAAAGAGTGTGACATGATGGCTCCTTGAACTAGGTTTAGATCTTGCAAACATGAATGGATTTGTAAATGAGGAAAATGGCTAACTGCTGGCTGCTGTTTAAACTGAAATTCAGTAGTAGGTTATGCACTAGGGTTTGTTAGCTGTTTATTCAGTGGGGATGGAGAGGGGAGAGAGAGAGAGAAATTAATCACAAAATAGATGAGAATGAATTCATATCAAAACCTTGTGGTTTTTAAAATTGTTTGTACGTTTTTTGAAGGGGGATGATTTGCAGTCTTAAGGTCAAAATATATTTTTGATATTACGTCTTGAAATGAGAAGTGAATAGCATAGTAATTGCAAAGCTGTGCCGACTTCAGATGCATGGGGCTCAGATGTGGGGTTCAGATGTGTCTCCTCATTGGTCTGATGAATTTTTTTAAAGGTGTGCCCAGCATTCCCAAAATCTGATTGTGGCAAGAAGCACCATTTCACATGTTTCTTGTAAGTAATGGTAGTATCCAGCTTTCTTGGTATATTTTTGACTTTTCATCTAAGAGTTAAATAAAAATGTTTACAAGCATATGATGCCAAAGCAACATTGACTTGCTTCTTGCCCAACTTGGCAGTCACTTGGATAGCTAGCTCAGAAACAACAGTGGTTGCCCTGAGCTAAAAATGAATGCTGGAATGTGGTAACAATAAAAGTAAACTGTAGAAAAAATTATGCACACACACATCTGATGGAGAGAGTTGAAAGGAGTGTATGGCTTCTTCCTTAACATTGCACGAGATAACATCTCTTTAAAGTAGTCAACTAATTTTTATTCTAGAGGAAATAACTTGAAAGACTTCTTTGCTCTTCCCTGAGGCATCATATTTTTGAGATAGACAACTTGGCATGATCATGTCATAAGAAAAGGCAGTGATTGTCATCATAGACTTTTTGGGTAGATGGTTCTCTTAAATGCACATGTCAGTATTTCCAAGCTGCTCTGAATACTCTTGTATTTAGTACCAGTTTAGAGAGCCGTTTCACAATATGCTGTTAATTGCAATTTCACTTGCTTTCCTCCAGTCTTTTTTCCCCTAAGCACCTCCACTGCTGGGTAAAGTTGTAGTAATGCAGACCAGTTTTAGCAGCTATGGTGGAACTGCTGTAGGCAGGGGAGTTTGAACTCTCTTGATGTGTTCAGAAGGGATTCAACTGTTCTGGTGTTTATGCTAACATCTGGTCTGCTCTTGACTAACAAAGATGCGCTTTGGAAATAAAATACCTGTTTTCAACATCTGTATATCTAAAATGGAGAAAGATATGCTGTTGTTAATGCTGTCTTAATTTTACATGCACTGTTTGTGTTCCTGCAGTGATTTCTTACTTGCATCTTCTACTTACATATGTGCGCGTGTAATATTTGGGTAACACACATGGCACACATTCATTCTTGCTCTTTGTGCTCTACACAGAGGTTTTCTAGAACAAAGAATGTTTTGCTGGGTTTTTTTTCCTGCTTATAATGAGGAGTCATATTTTTTTGCTTTCAGTTTATGAACAGGCTTTCCTTTTTGGTTTTGCTGAATATCTAAATTGGTCCATTCATGTTTCTGATTAGATTGTTGTCACTTTTTTTGAGAAAACAAAAAAAAAGGACAGGAAATCTCCAAAGTTTTAAGCTAGAATGAATTTAAAACTGAAAGGGACTGTCTTTCAGTGAATGATGGATATACTAAGTATATCCATCATTCACTGAAAGAGTTCCATGTGCCAGGAAGATGGAAGAGCTGCCCATTCTTATCCCTTAAACTGGAAGGACAAGCAATGATGTCCCTTGCATGCATCTGTAGCAAACCAGTGAGATTGGCTGCAAACTGAGGAGCAAGGAACTTCTCTGATCAAACTCACCAGAGAAAGTGTTGTGGTTCAGGAGGATGTCTCTGTAAGCATTTGAATAGGGCTTTGTATAATTTTCAATCTTTTTGGGAAGTGAGATTCCATGTTTCCTGAGTTGTTGGCTTCACTCAGCTTCACATGAGCTCCTAAGTTAACAGGCATTCCACATAAAATATACCAGAGCTTTTAACATCCAGTTCCATAAGCTGAGTTTTGGTAATGGCTGCTTATGCACTGTAAACTTGAAGTCTTAGCTGATAAACTTCCTTGTGCTATTTTAATTCAGTAAGAAAATAATATTTTGGTTTAAAAAGAGCATCTCTTTTTAGTCCTGGGAGTTGAGGTCATGTTGCAAAAATATTGATTAAATAGTCATCAGTTCACCTTTCTGAAGACCAGCATAGGTCGTTACTGTTTTGTCAAATTAACTTTATTAAATTATCAAGACTCCTACAGAACTCCAATAAAAAGGCTGGTTCTTATTTGTCCAGTGAATCGGCTTAATACATGAATGTTCCTTGATAGGCTTTTCACTAGTACAACAAGGCAATTCTGGAAGAAAAGTTGCTGTTAAATAATATTATCAATGCTTCTTCTCTGTGCTGTATATGTGATTAGAAAGCTATTGTGCATGGACAGAATGTAGCAATCTAAAGAGCTTTGGGAAGGTTCAAAGTGACACGACTTATCCTTAAAGTTGCTCATACATCCTTAGGAGTTTACCAGTGTGGGTCCAAAGTATGACTCTGTAATAGTTACACTTCTAAAAATTTTTTCAGTCTTCAGAGCTATAAGGAAAAAAATTGTAAAATTGCAGTCAGGTGCTTGCATTAGTATTTTTACTAGTTTTGATCTGTTGTTTACCCAAAATGTTGGCAGTTAGGGTATTTAAAAGCTATAGAAAGCAAAAGAAAGTAAGTAATTTTGCATAGCCAGAGGAAGTGCTGAACTGATTAGCCTTAAAATTACCATAGATGTCCTATTAGAAGCACTGTTCAATCAGTGTGTTTAAAGTGTGTCCTCTTTGATACTATTCATTGGTCTTCACAGTTTTTCCAGTGGTGCTGTCTGGGCAAGGGCACAGGGTTGTGTAACTGTTGTGTTTGTGTCAGGTGCACAGGTGTAGTGTTTGTGGTGAGTGTTGCTTCTGGTGCTTTGATAGTGGCTTTTGGCTAGCAGAAGTCACTTGTTTGATTTATTGATGTTTCAAGCTTGTTTCTAGTAAAATGTCAGCTAGCAGGTAATGACTTTTTCTCCTTTCAAATTAGTATTTTCAGATCAACACTCTTGTGAAAAGGGTGTTTTCAAAGAGTGTTTATCAAACAGCTCCCAGAAGAGCAATGCTTGCAGCTGCCTTTGCTATCTTATGACCCCTCTGTGTGCGTGTCACTGATTCTGTTCCTGTTTGCCAGGATAGGTATGTTTTAGAATGGTATCTTGTTTTGTGTCTAGTACTGACCAACCTATCTGAATTGAATATGCAGATTCTTGGGTGTGGTGCTTGAGAAGGATTTTTGGGCTAATTAATCTTTAACAAGCTAAAGTAAACAATAAAACCTTGTTTTTTTTGTTTACTTTAAGAAAATATCTCTGAGCAGCTTACCAGTGTAAAATATTTCAAAAACAGTGTTTTTTAGGGAATGTTTTATGGAATTATGTTTATAGAAAGCAGGTAGGTATGAGGTTTTGTTACAAGGATTGCTGTCAATCTTAACAGTAGTAGTGTGATAATTTGTGTATTAGTGGGCACCTTTCTGTCTCCTGTAAATTTAGCTCTCCTACATGTTGAATAACTTGGATATTTCAAGATTGCTAGCTAGTGGTTAGGGATCATATTCTTTTTCAAGAAAGTAATTTAAGCATACTGCTCTAGTAAAACTGGAATAATGCCTTGTAAGAGTTTATATGTTCAGTTATCCTACACAGGTTTTGTTTAAATATTACAGATTAAGTAATGATCGTGTACCTGATCTTACTTTCCCTATTCCCCTTGAAATACTTTAAAATAATACTGTAATTTAATAGTGTCAAGATTATGCAAGGAGAAAAAAAGCTTAATAGGGTTTTAAAATGTTCGTCCATCAAACTAAGTCCTTAGACTAAATCCTTGTACTGAAATCACAGAATTGTGGAATGGTTTTAGTTGGAAAGTGCTTTGAATATCCCTTAGTTCAGCCCCCTTCTGCTATGGGTGGGAACACATTTTGTTAGACTGAATTGCTCAGAGCTCCATCCAGCCCTGCTTTAGGCACTTTAAGGGAGGGATGGGATACTCACCACTTCTATGGACAACCTCTTGCAGTGTCTCACCACCCCCAGAGTAAAGAATTTCTTCCTAATATCCAATCTCAGCCTGCCTTCTCTCCGTTAAAAGCCATTCTTCCTTGTCCTGTCACTACACATTCCTGTAAAAAGTCCCTCTCCAGGTCTCTTGTAGGTCCCTTGGGTACTGGGAGGCTGCAGAAAGGTTGCACCAGAGCCTTCTCTTTGCCAGGCTGAACAATTCTAGCTCTCTCAATCTGTTTTCACAGAAGAGGTGCTCCAGCCCTCATCTTCTTCATGGCCCTCCTCTGAACTCGCTTCAGCAGCTCATGTCATGTTGGGACACACAGTAAAGGTTCATGCCTGTTATTCATGATGGTTTTCATGCTGTGTCTCCCAATAAAGGGAAGGAAATGTTTTCATTCCAATCCAACTGGCACCCTTTTGAGCTGGATTTTACATTGTAATTTGGTAAAGCTGTGGGCTGCTGAAAGCGCTGATTCTTTGGTCGCTGAAAATCGTTTGGGAGCACAGGGAGAACTGTTCCAAGTACTGTGCTGAAAGATACAAGGAGAAGAAATAATGGAAGAAAGAAGACAAACAAACCAAATGCTTTTAGCTTAATTTAGTGCTAAGAAGGTTGCTGACTTCTGAAAATCCAATTTTAGAAACCTTAAAGTATGCTTAGACTGCAATGCTATGTCTTGATAGAGATGTACAAGTAAACAGCACTGTATGTAAGTGAAGTATGCCTGGGACTTCAGGTGTAGTCCTGAGTGAGCCCCTTGACAGGAGCATGGTGTTACTGGTTTTTGCTGGTTCCTACTGCTCTTTGTTTTGAGTTGCTATTTTGTTGCCAGAGAACTGTAGAATTTGTTTTATGTTCTTGGTTCTATTCCTATATACTCATTTTTCTGTGCTGAAAAAGGCTTCCTCTGCTGCTGTTCTGCAGAATGGGAAGAAAGCATGCCAGTGAAGAAGTACTTTGTTCAGAATGCTGCTGGGGTCTTACCTCTCTCATGTATAAGAAGTGATCTTTCAGCCCCATCAGTCCTTTTGTGCAGTCGGTCTATTTGTAGGCAAATCCAGAGTTGCCTTGCCCTCAGGGCTGAGTATCTTGGCCATAGCACACTTGTTGGCTCAGCCAAAGGAAATCTTGTGCAGGGAAAAAGGCAAAGGAAGCCACTGCTACGTGTGTGTAGTGTATTCCAGACTGAGCAAGAGCATCCTGTGGTCTTGCTGCACATTTGTCCACTGCCTGTGTTGGCACACATGTTTGTTTTCACATATATGGGAGAGAAGTCCTGTTTGGGTACTTGGAAGATTACTGAGATGTGGTAAACTGATTTTTTATTTAGTTAGCTAGGGAGTATTGCCAGCCTCAATGACTGTATATTTTGACTGAAATTACTTGTATATCTTAATTTCCCTCTGGCAAAAGCTTTATGTAAGGTATTGAATATCATTTGAACATGAACTTTGTTTAACTAATAGTGAAAATAATTTCCACAGTTAGTTCTCCATTATTAATGTTTAAACATGTGAATCTGAGGAGTGTTAGTTTGAATGACCTAGCTTATCCCATTTGGTTTAGTTGGATGAGGGAGGAGGAGTGAGAAATCCAGATGGAAAGCACAGAAGCCAGGAGTGACTTCATCAGTTTAAAGCTTAAATTATGCTCAGAGGCAATAGTTGCCTGCATTAACGTCAATATCTGGAGAAGGGAAAAAACAACCCAAAACAAATTCAAACCCCATAACCTAAAAACAACCCTCCCCTTCACCTCACCACCACTGGAACGCTGAGTTCAGATTTCTGTAATTAGAATTGTTTACCAAACCTGTGTTGAGCAATGTCTGAGCACACAACATGTGTACACTTCACTGCAAGTGCACTGTAAAGTGTACAGTGTAAACCATTATTTTAAAATATTACAACTCATACTATGTAACCACATGTTTGCACTTCTGCAGTTAGGGTAGAGCTTACCTGTAAATAAGCAGAAGAATTTTGAAAATCGAATTCATGACATGCTGTTACTTTAATGCTCTCTTAAAATAGGGTTTGAAATTAAAAATACTTTTCAAAATGACTCGCTTTAACAGAATGACATCAAGAGCAGTGTAGGGACTGACTTAATATTCTAGCAGACAGCTTCCATCAAGAACACTTTCGGGATTGAATCTTTTCACATCGTGGGCATCATAATATTATAGTCAATAATTTCTGAGATTCAAATTTGAGTCTAATCTGAAAATACTCTTTTGAAAACCTTGAAGTATTCATATGGCTTAAGATAGTCATTTGTCACACATTTTCTACTTTAGTCTCTAGCAAAATTCCTAAAAGTGGAGTTGCTCACAGTAAACATGTAGAATAAATACCAGTAGTTTGCTTCTAGGTGAAGCATGAGCTCTGTTGCATGAACAATCAAGGTTTAGAAGGTAATAGGCCATTTTTATTCTGTCAGCAACGGGGTATTTTTTAGTGAGCGTGGAACCAACACCCTTGGCATCACTCAGCAGTGCAAAGATGAAATCTTGACACCGCCTGAAGTCAGCAGTTACACTCTTGTGACCAGCAGAGTCAGAGGCTACGTGCTGTACACCTTGTTCAAGCACATGTGACTGCTGAACTTTAGGTTGCCATGTCTGAATGGCACTAGTAACTTGGCAAACTTTAGGGCACTAAGAATTTATTGTCGATCATGATCTAATTTCTAGAGTGGCCAGTTTTTCTTTCTTTCTTTTTTTTTTTTTTGACGTTCATGACACCTTATAAAGAGAACCTTTAATTTTTTTTTTTTAATAAATTGAGAAGCAAAACATGAAATTAACTTGTCCAGCTAGTAGAGAATTTCAGATGAGTAGTCATTCACTAATGTTAGTATTATTTATGAGTTAGTCCAGTTTATTTATGCTGCTGTGGGAGACTTTGGACTTGTCTTCCCATTTGTAAATTACTAATACCTCAGTACTTCAGTGTTGTAGTTAGACCCATCTATTGAATTTTCATTTAAAGCACTTCAGTGCTCATGTTAAAGTCTAGACTGATATTAGCAGGGAATCTAATAGAAAGGAATAATTTGAAGGAATCTTATGTGGAAGAAGGCAACTATCACTTTCAGCACAAGTACTTGACTATAAATAATACTTTAGTGCATAACTGTGCTGTTTTGCTTAGCTTCTCAAACATTAGGTAGAAAACAAATGTCTTTTATTGCAAAAAGTGCCTAGTGCATTTTACATAAGTATATAACTTAATAGTTCTTAAAATATTGTCTACTTTTGGAGTAACTTGCAGTAGCTCAGGAGTATCAGCATTGCATTTAAAAAATAATTGTAAATTATCTATCTGCTAATGTAGTTAAGATCCTTTTAAATCAAATGCACAGGTGTGGAGTGGTAAGACTGCTAAATAACCTTCCTTAAAGCTGTTGAGTAGAAAGAATGGAAACAGGAAGTTTATTCCTGAGCATTTATTACTTTCTTAAAAGAGTAAGTTTGAAAAGCCTGCTTTATGTTTTGGTTCAATATGTTTCATTTGTTGTGAATTGAAAATTTATCATTGTCTGATTGAGTCAGATCACTTGCAGAGAAAATCTGCATCCAAAAATCTTTACGGCTACTTCAAGGTAACGTTCAGTTCATGGAAAAATTCTGCAGTATGTTACTTAAAAATTTAAACTTTTATTAAAGGCATTTCCTTTGTTGGATGAAGGTTTTTAAGTTTTCTCTCTTTTCAGAGGAGGTGAAATGGTCACAAGTCCTCAAATAAATAATGCTGAAATTACAAAATTTTCATTGCTAACTTCAATGAGATTAGGCTTGTACCTGTGGCATGTGTGTTTGTGTACTGGCACAAATATTTGATATCTGCAACTACTCTTTATTTGTATCGTCAGATGCAGATTTATGTATTGGATTCATGCTTTGTGAATGTTACGGAAGTAGTGAGTAGCTGTTGAGTCCCTTGCTTAGAAAAGTCCATCTGTGATACAATATTCAGAAATATTTCAGATACAATTCCATGGATTAATAATTTTTATAGTTTATTTTCTTTTCATATCATGTCTTTTTTCAGTTTGTCTTGTGCTGAAAGGTGTCTCAGCTTAAAAGTCTTTAAGGTTTTCTTTTTGTGAAGCAGTTTGTTTAACTTCTGGTGTGAGGAGCCTTTAAAGGATGTTCCTGTGGTTATGACAAACAGAACCGTTTTGTATGTAACCTTGTCTTGCACAAATGACTGGGTCACAAGAGAGTATAAGCTTATTTTCAAAAGTACAGCAAACAAGAACTGGGGATATTTGGTAACTGTTTTGTAATCTTTTTAGTTTCATAAGCCTTTCTTGATCATCTTTAAGACTTGGTCACAAGCTTCTTTTAGTATTTTAGATGGATTTCAGAGTTTAATGAATCTCTTAATGCTCTCTTTGTTGTAATGAAAAATGCTAGAAATGTTTAAAGTGTTAGTTTGATGTAAATGGTTTCTGGTAACTTAAGAAAATGCAGTTGTTTTAGTTGTTTTTAGATTCACCCCTTAAAAGCATGTTTAACATAACATGTATTTAACATAAATGACTTGTATTCTTAGGTAGCTTCTCTTATCAGGAAGGAATAGAATGAACTAGGTAGTTTCACTGGTTACTATTCATAGAAAAATACTGAAAGGTCTGAACCTAAAATTCAGAACAACAAGCCTGCATGTTGCTAGATGATGACACTTACCTATCCCAATAGCTGTATGGTTTTTTATACTCCCAGTTTAACTGGGGGTTTGGGTTTTTTTTACTTTGTTAAGGTTGCAATTCCACTCTTAATACTTCGATTCCATAACTGTAACAGAAAACAATATAAAATTGATGATGGCTTTTAGAAATGTTTGCATGTTCTAGAATATTTATATATTATGATTTTAGAAATATTTTAATCTCATTCCACAATTTTGTACCTTTGATGAACCAAAACACTGTCCAAAGTCTATATGGCAGAAAATACTGATGTTGAAATTGTCCAGTTTGACAGAACAAGTTTGGCTGATTTCCTGGGAAGTATCTGAATGCTCTTTTGTCACTAACAGAAATGAAAACTGTGGAACCAATTTACTCAATCTCTATACTGTGTGTTCATTTGTCTTTAGTGTCAAAAACTGTTAACACTTTTTTTCTCCCTCTCCCCCCCCACTCAGGGAGGCAATAATGCAGGGCATACAGTTGTTGTGGATGCTGTGGAGTATGACTTTCATCTTCTGCCAAGTGGGATCATCAATCCAAAAGTCACTGCATTCATTGGTAAGTGGGACATCTCTAAAAAACAGACAGAACTGTAGTTACAGACTTCTGACACATTAAAATAACAAAATGTATCTGAGAACATACAGGATCAGGAGTCTTTTTCTTTAGTTTTTCATGGGCCTAGATTGTTGACTGTCTTCCTGATACTGCCCTTACTCATTTGTGAAGTTGGGATTACAGAAATTTTTTTTGTCTTGGATAGTTCACCTTTGTTCTTATCTATCCTACCAATGTAAACAGCTAGCGGCCCAATGTATCTTCATTTTCCCATTCTCTTTTATATTCTCTACCATTTATATCTCTTATTCTCAGAATACCCCTCTCTCATTTAATCTTTAGTCCTGTTAAATACTTACCATTACTTTTTGAACCATAGTTCTTCCTTCCCTTTTCCATTGGATTGTGAAATGAATGCTTAACTCCAGAAAACTTCCACACTCTTGAGTTCTTTCCAAGCAGTCCTCTCAGGAGAGTATATGGGAAGGTTTAGGGCAGTGGCAGTACTAGGTGATATCAGGATCTGTGATCTGTTTGCTTTGTGAAGAGGGGTTTAGGCTATCTAGTCTGTTGTCCCTAAAAATTACTTTTACCCCCCTATCACTCTCCCTTGGAATCCTGTTTCCAATCCTGCATGGTTGGTGTTTTTTCCTTTGGATTGCTTGGATGGCCAACCTACTTAAAATAATTGAATTTCCTTCTAAAAGTGAAGGTAAACATAAAACATACGTACACACCATTATAACTATGTTTGTGCTTGAGTGCTGTTTCACCAAACAGGTTGGGTCTCTGGGTCACTAAAGGCTATGACTTAGCTACACTTCCATGTTGCTCCTTTGATACCCAGAGCTCCTGTCCCTTACACAATGTACTTCTCCAGGTCAGGATTCTGTTGCCTTGCTTTTCCTGTCACTTCTTCCTGCATCTCATTGCTTTGCAGTCTTGCCTTTCAGTTTGGTATCTATGCCAAGAGCAAGTGGTCACTGACAGTTTGCTAAAGAGCAGCTGAAGAGCCTCTGTCACAAGTTACTTGATTCATAAACAGTCCAGCTGGTAGTGACTGTATGCTCTGTCAGCAGTAAATCTGTACTTGATGGGATTTGGTGGTTAATTGCTCCTTTTCAGCTGTTACATTGTGACTTGATAATGGGATAGTTGGGGATCAACTTGTGCTGCCTAATACTTCTACAGAAACTGAGCCAGTGGGCATGGAAATAGATCCCTGTTGATGATGGGAAGTTTGGGATGTTAACTGTTCCTAGTTTTGAGGGCTGAGGCAGATGATACTACTTCTCTTTTGATGTTACTGTACTGTGTTTCTTAAGGTTATTACTTGAAAACAGTAAAAAAGGATGCCCGTTTTCCTTGTGTTCTTTGGCAGACCTGGCTGAATAGGAAGGCCCATCCTTTAACAATCCAGTAGTTGGGACGGAACTTTTTACAAACCCTCTTGCCTGTATCTTCTGTCTTTTGGTCTTGTCTGTTCTGAAGTTTTTTTCTAGATTCTTTTAGGTATGCCTTATGTATAAAATCTCTTTCAGGGGAACAAAAAAGCTTAGGATTCCCTTGAAATAACATGTATGTTAAAAAAATAAAAGGGTAAGGGCAAACCAATTAAGTATTATAGTAGAGTATTCCTACTGTTTAGGACTGCATCATGAAAGTAATAGTGAAGAAGTCTTAAAATACTTTGTGTTTTGATGTGTAGAATGCTTTTATCTGTGTGAAATTAGGTGATATGCAAATAGTTTTGGATGGCAGATCCCTTCTTTAGCTAGATGTTCTACTGGTAGCTCTGAGTTTGGTATGGCCTTAAGATGGTTCAGTTTTGCTGTGAGAATGCTCCTTCCTAGGCACACAAAGTGATGCTGGTTAATTGCATGAACTAAGCAGTCTTTTTCTGAGCAATGTGACAGCTGTAGGAAGGGGAGCTTGCTTTTGATAGGGCTTCTTCCTCTGTTGTTTTTGCTAGTCTCTTAATAGTCCCACCTCTATGTACAGAATATTCTGTGTCTGTTTACAGCAAAAAAGTGCCTGCAAGAATGCTAGTGTTTATAATGTACCAAGCTTTTAGAAAACAATAAGCTTATTAAAGTGAAGTACAAAGAGGGAAGTTAATTTTAGATATGAGAAAGAGGAAGTTGGATTTCAGACCATTCTACAATTCTGTTCCTGTTTGTACTGGTCTAAATTGAAAGTTTGTTGCATTTATTATGAAGATTCAATGCATGTAGGTAGAAATGCATACTTTAGGAGCAAATCTGGCTTAGACAAATTCCTGAGAATCAAAATTGCGGTAAGTTAAAGAAATAAAATACTCTGCACACAGTATATGTGAAGTGTCTTTGAACTGTTTGAAATATTTTTTCCCATGCTCAACATAATTAATTAAATTTTATATAATGATTTTCTTCAGGAAATGGTGTTGTAATTCATTTGCCAGGACTCTTTGAAGAAGCTGAAAAAAACTTAAAGAAAGGAAAAGGTGAGAATTTGAAGATAGTACTTTTAAAATAGTTTGTGGCACACTACTCAAATTATTTAGATGGAGGATACCTCTGTAGAGGTTACATACAATGTATTTTTCCACAACTCCTTTTAGCTGTTGCTTTCTGTCAGTAGTCTTGCTGTAAGTGCCAGAGCCCTCAAGGGAAGACAAATAAAAGGAATCTCTGTACAGTTTCAGAATATAATCTAAATCAGAATTGTCTGCAGACATTTTTCTTTGCTTAAAAAAGTGAATTTAAGAAGTGAAATGGCTTTTTAAGTGTGTTAACCTGTTCAAAGTAGTTTTATTTCTTAGAATATTGGTGTACACTTTGACCACCTTAATGTAAAGAGGTGCTCTGGTAATCACTTCTTGATTCAGAACTCAGTTTTTGGATACTTTATGTTATGTCTATAGCCATGCTTGGCAGCAGACTCCTAGAAATGGGAAAAATCAATGGTCTAGATTATTCAGAACCAAAAGAGCTACTAATTGTTTGCTAAAATTGAAGAGCTAGTAGCTTGAATTCTTTCTCAGAGTAAGTCTGATTTTCTCAGCTTTATAGGTTGATGCCAAGTTTTAATTGCTGAAATTACTTTTCTTTTCTCTGTAATGTGATTGCTCAGCCTTAAAATAGATTGACTGAAGACTAAGCATGAAAAGTATTTATACTTTATACATCAGAAGACAAAAATGCTATACAAAACATAATTTAAACTATTTCATTTTGCCTTTAAAGGACTGGAAGGCTGGGAAAAGAGGCTAATAATTTCTGACAGGGCTCATATTGGTAAGTTCCTGTTTGTGGTTTGTTTTTTTTGGTAGGTTTTTTTGGGTTTTTATGGGCTTTTTGAGGCAGTAGAAGTGTGATAATTTTTAGCCATCTCTTTATATAGGTACTTTTCTTTGGATTAGGTCTCCCTGTGTTGCTTATTAAAGGTCCTAGAAAAAAAAAATTCACTTGGAAACCTCTCAGGTTTATGTTCTAGTGATTTTTTTTTAAATCCTATTCCATAAGCATCACCTAGGCAGGAAAGCAGGTTCACTTTTTACATCAGCAGCACGGAACAGTCAGCAAGTATTGAGCAGTGACTTGACTCAGGATTTGTTCCCCTTTTGGTGTAAAAGTGGTGCTGCTCACAGTAGCAGTTCTGCTGGGACATCAGGTGACCCAGTGTGACTTGAAGCTAATGATCTCCCTACCAAAGAAATTGCCGCTTGCTTCCTAGAGGAGGTTTTGTGGGAAGGACTCTGTAGGGATGAAGAGACTGGCTGCCCTCCTTGAGAGGAGCTCATCAGTGAAGCACTGAACCCAACCTGTGCTTGAGAAAGCGCTGCAGTTCAAACCTGAAGTGAAATAGTATTGAGTCCAATCCACCAACACACAGCTTTAGAATCTCTTCCTGTACCAGTCCTACTGCATCCTTATGACATAAATTCATCCTTTAGATTAGCTCTTTAGATATTATAACATTATTGCTGCCTCTGGTAGTAATTTTCTGAAGATGGAAACAGTTTAGGACTTAATAAAATAAAGTCTTGTAACACAGGGGAAAAACAGTTTTGCTTTTGGTTTTGCTTTCTTTGGTTTTGCTTGTTTTGTTTTTTACACCAATCTGGAATAGCTTAGTGAGTGAACTTATTGATAGTTATTTCAGAGTAAATATGTTTTTTCTTTGGATTAACTAATGGGATTGAAATAGTTGAGTAATTGTTTCTGAGTTACCAGTATCTTTTTTGATAATTCTCTAGGTGAATTATTTGGAAATTGCTCGATTACTAGAAAAACTGTTCTGTGGTGATTATATTGCAATGGCAGTTCTGTGAATTTTTCATAATTAAACATATTGTGAGTAAAAAGGACCATAATCACTCATAATCATTCAACCTTTCACAGAAATGAGCTTTCATAATGCCTCTATTTAGAAAGTTTTGATGACAATTTGAAAGTTTGTTACCATGATAAAAATATCTTTTCTAAAATGGGTATTGATCTATGAATGATTCGTCTGTAACAATAGATCAGCCAAAGGTAGGTTGACACTGCTGGGCGTGATATAATTCTTTAAAATGTGGGAATGCCTGGAAATAAACGCAAAGCCAAATCGGTAAGGCAAACAGGAAAACCACTCTTGTTCTGGAGAGATTAACATACTTATTACGTGGCTCATTCCTGTGCAGTGTGTAGATAGATTTTAACTTTCAGGAAATAGTATTTAAGAAAACCAGTTAAATTAATTCTGTTAGCCTATAAGCTGTGCACCAGCCCACCAATCTTTGTATTTGACATGAGTCCTGTAAGATTTTTGGGAAGGGGAGGTTGGGGCTGTGGACGTGTGTGTGTGTGTGTCTTTTGAGTTTTGTTGTTGTTTTGGTTTGGTTTTTTGTTTCTTTTATGGTAGAGAAAGTGTTGATACAAGGGATACTTCGCATAATCTTTATAATTAATAACAATTTAATGCTTAAAAACAATCGGGGCTTATGAAGTTGACTTCTGTTGACATAACAGACATTGGTAGGAGCTTTTGTATTTTCAAATGTGTTTTAATTGATGTTGCCTAAAAGTGTTTAAGAAATCTGTAGAATGGGTGAGAATGTTAACTTTCAGGTCTCACCTAAATTTTAGCAGTATGACATTTTTTTTTTTACTGTATCCTATTTCCAGGATTTTTTTTTAACTCCATTTTTTCTTCGTTTATCCATACATTCTTTGGGGCCACTACAAAGCCAAAATGGCTTAGTTACTCTGTGGGATGTGCATACTCACTTTGCAAATATTCTGCAAAAGAAACACTTTTTTAAAAGTCTCTGAAAAAATTTAGAACTCTTCCCTGTGAAAAAATGTAAAAGGGAAGAAAAAACTCCTCTAGTTTTATTTGCCTTTCTTCAGTGTGTATATTTATTTTCCACATTGGTAAACAGAGTTGGTCTGAAGAAATCATTGCTGTTATAATTTGTTTCACACAAATTTTCAACTTAAGTTATTTTATTTTCTTAGTGTTTGATTTTCACCAAGCTGCTGATGGCATCCAAGAACAACAGAGGCAAGAACAAGCAGGAAAGAAGTAGGTAGTTTTATTTTGTCAAACATGGGATGACTTTGTACAAACAGGACTTAATTCATTGGATCTCTGTTTTGCTTGGTCAGTGGGTTAAAAAAAAATTATCCATGTGACTCTTGAATGTGGACTATGCAGGGATTATTTCTTACACTTTTATCTTCCAGTGAAATATTACATGCTTAATTAAAGGGTTCTGTCTTTGTATTCTGTCTTATGAAAAGGTTTCTAGTTGTTAATTTGCTAGTTTCTGCTTCCTAGTGTTATAATTGTTTGCCGAAGGTATTTGTTTCTGTATAACTGTATTTCTCTTCATGAATATTGAAGAATCCCTTTGGCATCTCCAAATAACTGAAGGTCAGAGGTGCATGTAGATGTTTGCATTGTCTTCTACAGAATGCTACAGACTTTCTGAAGCTTTCAAAACTTTTAGAAACTATCTTGCTATTTTTAACTTGTGCCTTCCAAGTAGCTCACTAGTTCTTGGGGCTGGGGAAAAAGCTGGCAGAATTAACAGTGACCTATCTAAAGCTGGGAAGCAGTGTAGTGCTATGGACTTCTCAGATAACAGTAAATTTAGAAGACCTTCCAAAAAGAGAGATTACATGGATGAAAAGTAATTGAGACATACTCATCTGAAAAATGTTTCATCCATGATAATAAGCTTTAAGAGAGTGTCTGATTTGGGTGTATCTTGCTTCACACAGGTTGCCATTGAGTGATAATTTGTCAGTGATTTTTACAAGGAGTCATTTTCACACTCGTCTGTGCTGTATCAGCTCTCTTGTTACCTGCTGGTTTAGGATTTAAAAAGCAAACAGAACATATAGATGGATATGGAAGAATATTCTTATTTTAATGAGCCATTATCTGCTATTATCAGTATGTATCAGCTATTCTTCAATATTTATGGAGCACAAGCTAAAATTGCTATATGACCATATTTGCAGTTAAAAACACTGTCAATCAAATCAGTTACTTGAGAGAAGGCACCACTCAGTTGGTTATTGTTGAAGATTGTTAAGGAATGCCCAATTAATTTGCTTAAAAAAAACCCAGGAGAAAAGGTACCTTCAAAGCAAAAAAACCTAAAGTCACTCTTAAAAATACTAAATTTCTTCTCTCTGTGGAGATCTTGATATTCTACAACATACAGTTTTCAAGCTTGTTAAAATTACCCTATTTCCTCCTAAATTTTAAGGCTACACAACTGTAATGGGGAGAGTAGTACTACAGGCTGGCTAAGAAGAGCCTATCATGGATTATCAAAAGATGGTCTCTTGTTTGTTGGGGGCAAGGAATTGAAATAGTCTTCAAGCCTGTCTTACTGCAGATTTACTACATGCCATGGCTGGTGTTAAAATTCTTTTGTACCTAAGACTTTGAACTATTTCCACTAGAATTACCATTCTAAATGTTAAGTTTATTTTTTCTTTTAACTGAATGCTTTTGCCTGGTCAAATGTAGCTCAAAAGCCATCACCAATAAGGCTCATTATATAGCTTCCCTTGCAGAAAGGTTATAGAAAAGCCTAATACAATCGAATCTAAAAATCTAATACAGTGTATTCTGCTTATACAGTTGTTTTACCTTCTGTAAGTACAGTCTTCTGACAACTTTTTTATTAATTGGTATGTCTTAATGAAAGAAAATAAATGGAAACCAACCCTTCTCTCTGTGGAGTGTGTGAATTGGGGTGGAGGCTAGAGTCAGTAGTTTAAGCCACAGTGTCCTGGTCTGGTTAAAGGATACAGTGTGGTGCAAAGTTCATTAGAATGTTGGGGTTTTTTTTTTTGGACTGGAGGTAAACATGATTCCCTGAGTGAGATTACTTGGTATTGAGGTATTGAGTCTAATTGAAAGAATTGAAGTTTTTTTTCAAGGTATTCCTGAATCTAATCCAAACTGCTAAGGAGTTATATACTTAATATGAACTGTATTTCTGTTCACTCACATATCAAGTACTCAATAACATAAAGTTTCCATATGACCTGTGCCTCCTACTTTACCTGGAGGCCCTCTTGAATTGAGTTATGGTATGGTGCCTTGAAGGCAGTTTGAAGAACTGTGGGACGCTCTGCATATGCGAATTTATAGCTTTATAACTGAAGAAGAGTCTGTCTGATTGTGGGGGGGGGGAAGAACCCGGACCAAACCAGTTAAAACTAAGTGCACAATTAAGCTTAGCAACATGTAGCTAACTTGTGAAAATGTTGCAGACCTGTTCACTTCTCCTTAAAAAGTTACTTAATGTATTGAGCATGATGGGGAAGATATTTTATAATCTGCCTGTGATGAGTGCAGTTTGGCTCCATTTTGATAGCCACTTAGCAGGACTCTGGCAGAAGACATTCTCTGAAGTAGCTGTACTTCTCTCACAGTAAAGTCAGTGCAAGCAAGTTTTATATTGTATCATCAGGACTTAAGCTGGAAAGAGCTTTTCAGGGAGAGTGGGCAGGTAAGGGTAAGAAAAAGAATTCAGTTTTTCAGAATCAGCTACAGTGGAAAATCCATGCCTGAACTCTTAACATAGAGCATTTTGAGTGTGTCTGTCACTTTTGGATGTTTGGCAGTGTCTTCTGTTTTCCTGCTCCAACTGAGGTATTTAGAATTAAATGAAATATTTCTTATACACAAACATAAATTCCATACTGTTTGTGCTGTTGCTTTAGGGAGGACTTTCTTTAGGTTTTTAGGGCAGTGTTTTAGGAAGTTGTTTATTTCATTTCAGTTCATAATACTGAAGGATGTTTTCTTGACATTTGGTTCCTTAAGTATAAAAGTTTTGAATTGTGTAAAAATATGTATACGTTCACTAAAGTACAAAAAATTATTGGTTTAAAAACAGAAGTATGTAGAAGATTACCATATTTGCTTGTATAAACAGAGATATTCTGACACTAGATAGCATCCTAAAAATATCTTTTGTTTTAAATGCTTGAAACAAGGTTAAATGCTCACAATTAATGGCATTTCATTTTATGCTAAGGATGGAATAGCTTTAGAGAAAAAACATCTTTCTATCAATAACTCTTTATTATTATCTTTTCAAAGTCTGGGAACTACCAAAAAAGGAATTGGTCCAGTATATTCTTCAAAGGCAGCTCGAAGTGGACTCAGAATGTGTGATCTTGTTTCTGATTTTGATGACTTTTCTGAGAGGTAATTACTGTACACAGTTGTAAGCATAGTTTTCAGTTTCTGGATAGTACCCTGTGTAAGCAATGATATCTGGTTCCTGTTATTTTTCTTTGATTAATTAAAAGTTAAATTATTAATTAAATAAAGTTAAATTATTAATTAAAAGTTATTTTAAAAATTATATATAATTTTATTAAATTGTACAATCATAATTATTATCATAATTCATTGTTTGAAATAGTTAAATTGCTAAACAACTTCAGATATGTAACCAGTAAAAATCAAGGGTTGGTGGGAAGAAAACAAACAGAAACCTCAGTCAAGCATTTTTGCCTTTCAGGTTCAAAGTGTTAGCCAATCAGTACAAAGCAATATATCCTACCTTAAAAATAGATATTGAAGGGGAATTGGAAAAGCTGAAGGTAAGCCTGCTTCTGTCTTTCTGTTATATAATCACTGTATGCAGTTACTGATGTGCATATCCTTTGGTGTGACTGATGCTTGTGCTTGAGTGAGGAGTTAGACTGTGTCATGGGAAACCACGTGTATCAGTGTTGCAGAGTCTGCTGCTGTCCTTAAGGACGCTCTTGGCCCTGTTTTATGCAATGTTTCAAAGATTACTTTCAAGAGAGATACTTGAATTTTAAGAAAAAGTCTGGTATGGGGTGAATTTTAAGAAAAAGTCTTGTATGGGGTGATTTCTTCTTGACTTACTTCTGCTCACTCAAACATACCGTCTAGGAGAAAAACCAGGAAGTTGGGGGAAGTATGTTTCATTGTAAAGCAGAATGTTAAGCCCTTCTCTCAGAAATATAAGACTTGAAGTAAATAGTTTTTCTAAGTAATAAGCCTTAAAAAAAATACTGTCTAGCAACGTAGAAAAATGGAAATTGATCGCAGCAGAGCTAATGAAGCCTGATTGCCAGCAAACCAGTCTTGTGGTTAATAATGAATTCTGATTTGATGTTTTCCCTGGGATTGGGACAGTTGAGAGTTTCCTCACTGGTATTAGGTTTTATTTGCACAGCATCCAAATTATGTGAAAATCTTGTGAGGTGTCTTACTGTTCTACCCAATCTTTTTATTCATGCTTTTTGTAGAAACTTCCTGTATGAGAATTTTTTTTAACCCTTAAAATGTCAACCACATGTGACATTGTTTTAAACCACTGAGGTGTGTGGGGAACAGGGAGGGCACACACAATTACATGATAATTCTTTAAGAAAATCAGGCCACAGAAATCATCCTTTCTCTAACTTTTACAGCTCTAGAGTAGAATATATGGGAGTTCTTAGCACTTCTGTTTGTTTTACTTTAAGTAAAGCCTTTAAGTTGCACACGTGTTGTTGTATTTTTATTAGTTTGTAGGTCTAGAAACCAGATACAGTTGATTACTTCATAATGCTTTATAGTTTACTGAATGCAATTCAGGATTATGGACTATCTGAAACTCCTTGTTTAGGTGGAAACACAACACATATTTGTAGCCTGAGGAAAATTACTTGTCTTATGCCAATGCACTTGATTCCACTCTGAAAGACAAAGTGTTACATTTCACGTGGAGTAAATTGTTAACATGAGAACTTCCACGTGTTCTCATGGAGAAAGACTGTGTACCAAGTGATAATCTGAACATTATTGGCTTCTTGCATCCAGCTACTCAGTGGCATTCAGACATTTGATGCTGAATTCCAATAAATAACTTCACTTTTACTTAAAAATTATAGCTTGTAATTGTGTGCATTTGTTAGCTTCAGATGGCCAGAAGCTGAACTCCCTCCATGCGGGTTTTGGGGGAGACATTTTGAACACTTGGAAATGAAAGACCAAATACAGTACAGTGATAATACTCATGCTTGAATTGGGTTTTTCTTTCCTCCTCATCCTTCCCCCTTTTTTCTTTCCTCCTAGAGAGAGTGTTCTGTAAATCTGAGTTTCACATTCTTCCTCCCTTTGTTCACATTGTGGCATATTTAACGTTTCTTTGTTTGCTTTTCCTCTTCGAAAGGAATATGAGCATTTTTATGAGGGAACAATAGCAATTCTACTCTGGCTGACTTTATCATAATGAAATTATACTATACAATAGTCTTTTGTGTTATTCAGGGCTACATGGAAAAAGTAAAACCAATGGTAAGGGATGGTGTTTATTTCATGTATGAGGCTTTACATGGACCACCAAAGAAGATCTTAGTTGAAGGTGCAAATGCAGCACTGCTGGACATAGATTTTGGTAGGTATGGTCTTTTTGAGACACATGTTGATATACACTTGCATTGTGAAAAAGGAACATTAAATATAAACTCTCCTGTGATAAGCTGTTATCATGGCAGAAGTGGTTTTTGTTTTGGAAGAACAGCACTCTCTATGACTAGGAAATAATACAGGGGTGGGTGAGTGGGTTGTTAATTAAATTATTTCAAAAAGCTGTAGACTCTCCCAAGAGTAATAATTTGAATGGCATTAAAGATCAAGTAGCTTCTCTCAGAGTGTAGCTATTACTTCAGCATCTCTAAATTGTAAATGAAATCACTCACTATTTTTTACATCTGTGGAAATCACTTGAGAATAAAAATGGAGAGCTTTGAGAGGCAAAGCATATATGCAAAATACTTCTTGACTTTTGAAAAATCAGCTTGCTTTTTAAAAAAAGTCTTTATATAACACTCAGTTTTCCATTGTTTCACATTGTTGGGAAAAGTGTTGGTAATCTGGATTGCTAATGAGGAAGGACTGAAGAGATTATCCCAATCTATTTGATATTCAAAATGATGCAGTTTTTCTTAAAACACTGTAAGTTTGCTAATAAATTAGAAGATTCTAGGTAGTAGAAACAGCTTTTTTTTAATGGGATGATTATTTGATTATTACCTTGTAATGACAGATAATCTGTGAGCGTATGGTGATTGCATTTTGTCACATTTTTCTTCAGTCTCACTGGCCTTGTAGCAGCATCATTTTTATTGTTAGGAAGATGCTAACACCTGAAATTGAAGCCTGTGAGGACTGCTGTCAAACAATTAGGAAATTGGCATGCATTCAGCTTTCAACCAAAATGAGTTGTGGTATTGGGCATTTTCAAACATACTCAGTCTGAAAGCCTCTTGTTTTAAGAGTAAGATGTGTCTTAGATTAGTCTCTGTAAGTACAAGCACCAAACTTTCTCATAATTGCATATTAGAAGACACATCCTTTTTTGCAAGACAAAATAAAAAGAGGAAAGAAGTCTTCAGATATACTTGTCACAGGGAAATCTTAGATGTAAAACCGAGATATTTGCAAAAAAGTCTATCAAGAGGAGTTGTTTTCTTGTAAATGGTGAGTATTTTGGATTTCATATAAATAGAAGGTGCAGGCAGGCTGAAACACGTCAGGTACGTCTATAATACATACACAGTTGTTCAGATTAGTTTGATTTTTTTTTTTCCCCCTGCCTCTGCTGTGAGACCCAAACACACGAGAAAATCTGCTCTCCATAGGTAGATACCATCAGTGGATTGGACACTTGTGTTAAGAATAGACAAGCCCTAGTCAAAAGGTTTGGCTTTGCCAGTTTGATTATTAAGCATTCTGAATGAAGCTGTTGTCTGTGCTTTGTTGCATAGAAGTCTTAATATTGAAGTGAGTTTTGTGAATGTGTGTCTGTTGGCTGTGAGGATAGTAATCCCCAGGCTTGCAGTCTATCCCGCTTTCCTGGAGCCTATAATGAGGTTCACGTGTGCGTTTCTGCATTTGTCTCGGAACGGGGTAGCAGGTGTGGGGATGTGTGGTCTTCTGTGTTTTTAAGCATAGAGTAATGACAAAGCAATGTAAATATATCAGACTGGGAGGTGAAAGCGAGTAAGAACTGTTCGTTGACTCTGGTTTTGACATCCACTAGCTATATTCACCTGTCAGTACCAAGAAAAGTTTTACTACTGTGATACTGTTACGTATCACCTGTAAGCCTGGATCTGTCTCTGGAGTGATTTGAGATACCTGAAGCTAATCTGTGAAACCTCACTGATCAGTCTCTGAAGGATTTTTGACTTTGTACAGATGTCCATATTGCTGAAAGAACTGTATTGCTTTTAGTTCCTTTTGTCTTGGTTGTTCCTCTCTTACCTATATCTGATTCATATCAAAAGACACACAAAAAAAGCCTGACACAACAGGTAGAAGTATCTTGCTTATGTGCAGTTACAGTGAGGCTGAAGTATTTGTTCACAATTCAGCTGGGGACTGGCATGCTCAGTTTCATTTGCCACTACTTAATTAAAAAAGGTATAAACCTAAGGATTTTGAGATGTTCAAGTCTCTTCTTTGCAGTCCAGGCAGCATTTTAAATGACAGCTGAATATTTAACTAGAGATAGACTTGTACTACTAGACTGTATTCCAGTAGTCTTCTTTTTTTAATGATCTTTTTTCATTTGATTATGCAAACAAAGTTGTTCTTTCCAGAACGCTGCATTTCATTGCAATTTCTAATCCTTATAATGTGCTGATTGGTTTATAGTGTTTGTATTTTATTTTTCCTCCAAAAGTTAAAAATAGTAAATCTCCATTCTCTAACCTTTTAATACTGTTCTCTTAAAAGTCTTCCTTCAAATTTTTGCATTGTTCAATCAGTGAGTTTATTTAGTGTAAGAAAGGAAGGCATGTTTTTCTGGTGTCTTACTCCAGTTTTTTACCTGTACCATCATTCAGAATTGTTATGTAAGTACATTTTTAGCAGTTGAAGTAAGTAGTAAGATTTCTGCTTTTTTCAATGAAGGTGGATCAGGCAATGTACATACAAGCTAAGAGCCTACTGAATGTGATCTTGACTGTAAAATACATTTATTGTGTGTTTTGATTTTGAGTGTTGTAAAATCTAGGTAAGTGCAGCTCAGGTAGTATTTCTCACCAGGTTAGACTTCTTTAAAAAAAGAGCTTTAATAATATTCTAAACCAAATGTTTTGATTTTTAATAGGCACATATCCTTTTGTGACTTCATCAAACTGCACAGTTGGAGGTGTGTGCACAGGACTGGGAATGCCGCCGCAGAACGTCGGGGAAGTGTATGGGGTTGTGAAAGCCTACACAACCAGGGTGGGAATTGGTGCCTTTCCTACAGAACAGGATAATGTGAGTATCACAGCCTCTGGTGTGACCTGCTGGGTGAAAGAACTTGGTGTGTCTTGTCTGAATTTTATTAAGTCAGTGTTAACAATGGTTAAGTGCAAGTATGTGACAATGTATTTGGATGTCTCAATCTTCTGATTCTGGACTGAGTTTACAGGACTGCCAAACACGATTGCAATTTTCTTAGATATTTCTGTGGAATAGAAGGTTAGAGCAGGAACAAATTTTGTGAAGTTTGCCTAAAAATCGTTCTCTTGAATTAGAAAGAACATTTTGTATTGCTGTCTTCATCCAAATGGACAGCATTGTGAAAAACTGGGGGAAGGACTTTAAAGGTAATTTACAATGTATTGTAAAATGTTAACACCTGCCATCATGTGTTGCAAATCACACGCTGATGTGTCTTACTCTTTGTTAGGAAATTGGGGAATTGCTGCAACAGAGAGGCAAAGAGTTTGGTGTTACCACTGGTAGGAAGAGAAGATGTGGCTGGCTGGACCTTGTCTCACTCCGATATGTCTACATGATTAATGGATTTACTGCGTGAGTTGTTTGCTGAGCTTTGCTGGCAACTTGACAGAAAATCATGAAATGCTGTAGATTACTGTAAATTATCATATGCCAGTTAGTAACATTTGCACTGTTAATATTGATCTGTTTATTGTTTTGATATTCTGATAAATTAGCTGTTCCTCATTTTTCCTATCATTAAATATTTTTACATTTGATATTTTCATAGATGTAGATTTTTGTCTCCTTTCTTTATGGAGATTTTTTTTGTTAGTTTGCCTTCAAAATAAGGTAGATGGGAAACCATCAGTATGTCTAGTAGTATGTGTTGTAAGTATTAAAAAACAGATACGTCTTTGGGATGTTAATCAAAATGAAAGATAGTGCCTGAAACAAACTAGCAGATCAAATAGTGTAAATACATAGTTTATTTAAATACTTCTGTTTTTCTTGTTCTATGTGGGTTTTCTTTTAAATAAGATGTAGCCAGGTATTTGTAGAGCCAGTGTTTGATTATTTTTTGTCTTTGCTGTAGGACAGGAACAGACACCAACAGGCATTATGCAATGAAATGGTCATCTTAAATGGTTATACCTTAAATGGTTAGGTATCTTGGCAGCACCCTCACCAATTAAAATTATAACACTTGAAGCCATAGATAAATTAATTCAATTGGAGAATGCCCGTTCTTTGATTTTTTGGGCATTTTCATGTAGTGCGAGATCGAAGGATGCAAGAAAAACTGTGTTTAATCCTTTTCTGTTGCTCTTGTCTTATTTCAGAAGTTGTTTGTTTTTTGGTTTGGGGTGGTTTTTTTTAAGTGAGACCAGCTAACAGATTAGTGCCATATGAGATATTTTCCTAAAGAAATAAAATTAGTTGCAGGAAACAATTTTTTTTGATTCTCTTTTTTTTAACATCGTTTTGAAGTTGTTTAACTAGAGTAATGTTTCTTTATAGACTGGCGCTTACCAAATTGGACATCTTGGATGTATTTCCAGAAATCAAAGTTGGTGTTGCATACAAACTAGATGGCGAAATCATACCTCATTTTCCTGGTAAGACTGCTTATTTAAAAATTTTACATTTTGGTGAAATGTAATGTGGTACTTTTAAATACATTTGACTTCTACTTGTAAAACTTACAAGAGCAATATCTTACTTCAGCATCAAGCTGATAATGTCTTCCAGATGCACTATACATATCTTTTACCATGCCAGTACTTGCCCCCAAAAGATACCTGTACCAAATACTGAATTTTGTCTGCTAGAAAGATTCAAATATATGTTACTACTTGTCCTTTTTATTTTATACAGCCTGAATCACCTACAAGCTAAATTGGAACCTTGTTTCATACTCTAAACTCTGTTACCTTGTTCCACTGCTGTATTGATGCCCGTTATTAGCAGGCCAGCTCTTCATTTAAGCATGCAGTGACCCCCATAACAGAACTGGTTCTGTTGAAAGGCCAAGTTTTTCTTTCCTTCTGTTACATTTCTAACAGTTCACTTCCCTTTAAAGATTCATGGAGCTGCTAAAAACCTATGAAAGCTACACGGTGTAAAAGAGGGACAAGGGGTGGGGCAAGAAACTAACAACTAGTGTAGGTGAAATGAAGACTATTTTCTAATGCATGACCAATGTACATCAGCTTAGCATGATAGAAACTGTAGTTCCTGAGGAGGACAGTGGTCATTTTTACTTGAAGAGTACACCTACGTTTTAAAATATTCAAATATCACAAGCCAGTGTTTTTGTGGATAATGTGTCATGTTCAGTTTGTGATAATTAGGCATACTGCAGAAAAAAAGGAAGAACATAAAACAGTACTAAAGATTGGACTTTTTGATTTTCATAATGTGCACATATATGCCCATTTTCATTCTAATTGGTACTGGAGCATTAGAGGCTGGTCACAGGTTACAATTTTTCATGTGATATCATCATCATCAGAGAACTTCTTGTGGGCAAGGAGATCAACTATAATAATTGGATACAACTCTCAGCAGGATTTATGTAGTACAAAGATGTAATTATGTGTAAAGGAATAAGTGATGATGGGCCACTAGTCCTTGAAAATACCACATATCTGTTAGGAGTAATACATTAGGAATTAAAAAAAATTCTTTTGTTTCTCCTTGTGCTTGTGGGAGTTTTCTAACTGATTTGCTGTGCAGAATCTTCAAACAAAAGTGCTAGTTCCAGTCTGAATGCATGCGGAATGACTTTGATTCAGGAAATTTAGTACTTGTCTTGCATTAAACCAGGGAATGCTTTTCCCTTTTTAAGACTTAGATATTACCTGATTGGTTGGTACTCATATCAAAACATTAGGGACATTTGTATTTAGTTGAAATGGCCTTTGAACATCATGGAGGTTGCACGTTTGAATTGAGAACTACTCAGTAAATGCTTTTGCTGTAGTGCATTGTATGATGTTGTGCTCAAGCCAGGAAAACCTTTTCTGGCAGTCCATCCTTAAAGATCTAAGCAGGTGGCCATGTTGTACAGTACTAAGATGTCAGTAATGTGTGTGGGGTTTTTCATTCATTTTATGTCTCGGGGCCAGAATCTTGTTAGATACAACTCTTGAGGGAGCAGACTTTGTTCCTTGTATATCCCTAGGTAACAGCTGACCTTCAGTTATAGCAGCACAATGTGGCTCTCCTGCCTGTATTTTTCTTTACTGTATGAACAATTAAGAATTCTGGTAGAACTTTAGTAGAAGCTGTTGACATGCTGTCTTCCTTAAAGCGTCAGGAAGGAGTTTGAGCTGAGCTTCTGGTAAGCTGGAAGATGCTGTCTCTCACAGTGCCTCTATGTTCCACACTTCTCTTTGCTATACTCCTCAACATTTGGCAGCATTTTCAGCACACATGCTGCAGTTAACCCCTGCCCCTGGCATAAAAAACAAAAGGTAACTTTATTCCCACTTTGTGTTTTGCAGACCATTAGACTGTTTCTGATGTCTGCATTTCTGCATGCTGTGTGCTTTCATAATTTTTTTTTCAAACGTGCCACTGACATTGGAATTTAATTTAGAAGAAAACTAGTCTGGGAAGCTCTCACTGGCAGACTTTTTCTTTCTCTCTCCCCTTGCTACCCTCCCACTGTCTTGGAGATGTTCATGATTTACCCTTCTTGTGAAATGACTGTCTCTAAATTAGAATTGCACACAGTACCCATCATCTCAGGAAAAGCATGCCATGCATGTTTCATATTTTGTTCCTTTTCCCACCTGGATTGGAGAAACATATGAATCTCACTGAGGGTTTTTTAGCTTAGCTTTCTGTGTGCATCTCATAATTGCTTTTAAGCAGGAACCTAAAATGTCTTGTGAATTTATGGCTGCCTTCAGTTGGTGTTACTGAGGCTGTAGTCTTTTGCTGGCCAGTGATAGGAGTTTATGGAAGACAGAACTTCCTTCTAGCTTTGAGCCATGCAGTTAAAAAAGAATGTAAAAGCTATTGTCTAGTTCCCTAATGCCTCCTGTCCAAGTTCAGACATCAGTTGATTTCAGCTTAGAGGGACACAACTTCTAGCTTAGGAGGTTTGAAAACACAGATGCTTAGAAGACTGGGAGGTTACTTTGGACAAGCTTTACTTTCATGCCTTCTTTTTTTTTTTTACTTGCACTTTTTCCCTGGGCATTTGCTGTAGCTTAAAGAGCTGGCACACTATTCTGGATGCACCTTTCGTCTGACCTACATGACTGTTTTCATGTTCAGTTTCTGGAAATTGCTGGAGGATCTTTCTCTTACAAAGATTCCAAGGTCCCAAATCTGAGATATTTTTTCTGAGTTGGAAGTAGCATCACAGCACTCTTCAAATTATGATATCATTGTATTTGCTCTATTATATAGTTTAGCAGTTAAGGAACATTCTGGAAACCCTAAAACCCACTGAGGGGAAAGCTCAGTGAAAAGCTGAGAGAAATCTAGATGGTGACTAGATTTTTTGGGCATTAGTACTAGATCTGGTACTACAGTGAGCTCAGTTTGTGGCTTGTCTTTACCACACATAATCTTTATCACACCTGCTGGGACAAAATTAAAGAATGATTTGAAACATCAAGCGATGCCTCCTTTCTTTTTCTTCTCGCTTAGGGGGAGGTAAGGAATACGGGCTAATGGAAGATTGTAGTCAATATTAGACTGTTCAATACCAAATGCTTTCAGCTTCAGCTGTCTCCTCTAACCTCAGCAGAGAGGCTTCAAAGGCCTGTGGACATCCAAAATGAGGTGTTCATTCACTCTCCCTCTTCAGAAAGAGGGAGGGAGGCTAGGAACCATCTGCACTGTCTGGAGATCCCTTTGTGGTCCCAAAGTGCAAAGTTGTGCACTTTGAGAGCCTCTGTTGTGTTGTACAGATCACCTGCACAGCAGACAACACCTCAGTTGTTACTTCTGACAGTAAAGTGCTTATCCTTGGCTTCTGCAACCAGACATCCTTAATGTGCCTGTCTGTTCTCATTGCCATGAGTATTGGTTCAGGATTCCTTTAACCTGGAAACACCTTAGTCCAAAATTTTGCACCTTTCTTTGCCATTATAGACTTTGAAGACAGCAGAGCAGTCTTCTTTCAGCCTTTCTAAAAATGCCTAGTCCATTAAGGCTGTCCTTACAGCTTCAGCTTTCTCCATCTAACCTCAGCAGACTGGTGATTGTGATATTACTACTTTTTATTTAGTTGTTGAACTGCTGCTGTTGAACTGTTGCCTGCGTCAGGACAGGCAATGTGTTCAATGAGCTGAGCTTGAGTTTGTTGGCTGCACACATGCTGGAGGGGATTAGCATGTGATTTGGTATTTGCACCTCTACTGTACCTCTTGCACCTCAAGGTTGACTAGCTGTCCTGGCAGGAGTGACTCAAACTGAGACACAGAGCCTACATAAATTAATTACTATGCCCTCTTCTTCATGAAGGCAAGAAGGAATGCCTGACTCCTCCCATTTTTAAATCAATATATTTTGATTATATTCAGATTTAAGCCCTTTGTTTTGCTGTCCTGTGTCATTCCAAAACTTAATGATCAGATAATTAGGGGAGTGATTCACTTCCAGAACAGTATGCTTAGCATATTTTTCAGAACTAGAAATCATCACAGGATTCATAAAGGACAATATTGTAACAAGTTTTTTTTTTTATTCCGGAAGGACAAAATATTGCTTCTCTTCTGAGAAGTCGTGGGAGCAGTTACTGTTCATACATTCTGTGAGACTCCACACTGGTTGATAAATTCATTGCAGAGTTTTGGGGCAAAGGGTCTGTGGGTGTCAGAGGTCTGTTAATTCTTAAATACATCTTAGGACTATGTTTAGTAAAAGGTACACTCCTATGCCATTTTAAAATATGTTTTAGCTGCTTGGTACTTACAAACTGGTTCTTAATTTTGCTTTCACAGTTTCCTTATGAAGAGAGATCTGGTTCTCAGTCTTGTTCAGAAAAAAACCCAACATTTTGGGGAATTATTTCCCTGAAATGCCGTTTTCTGAACTGAAAAGATTGTGGTTTCAGCAAAATATATGCATGTGACTGAACACTGGGATTCCTAAAGTCTTGAGTCCTGATAGTTACTGGATTTTTTTTCCCCCTTATGCTTATATTAACAAAACCCCTGACACTTTAGTGGCTGCAGTGCTTGTATTACCTTATGAGCAAACTTCTTTGTGTAAGAGGTTACACCTCATTAGTGTCTCATGGTAGAGAATATCCATGGACATACAATTTTTGTTTCTGTTTGCTTCTCAGCCAACCACGAAGTCTTAAACAAAGTAGAGGTTCAGTATGAGACACTCCCAGGATGGGTTACGGACATATCAAATGCCAGGACGTTTGATGAGCTGCCTGTAAATGCACAAAACTACGTTCGTTTTATAGAAATGGAGTTGGGTGTTCCTGGTGAGTAGAACAGATTTTCTTCTTGTTGTCTCAGTTATTCCTGCTCCATGAAACCTGTTTGATATTTTGTATTAATGAGCACTCAAAATACTGAAAACTGCTTTGTAACTGTGCTTATTGTGATGTAGCTGGTGCCACTGGTGATTATGGTATTACTACTTTTTATTTAGTTGTTGAACTCAAAATTTTCAGAAGTTTTAATATACATTCCTTCTCTGGGTTATACTATAGTTCTTGTTCAAGTAAGATTTTTTTTTTCATAACTTGCTCAAGTGTCTTTTAGACTGGTTATAATTGGGGTTCCGTTTTGCTATGATCATAAAGTCAGTGGGACCATGGGTTATTAATTACTATGATGAATTATGAGAGTATTTATAAATATATGTATAAATATATATGAGTATGTATGAGAGTATATATTGAGAATTGAATTATATATGAGAGTGAGTATATATATATATATATATATATATATTCCTGAACTGATACATTTCTTGATGCTCCCTAATAAAGGTGATCCTGTAGTTCCATCCAAAGCTGGGAGTTAGGAGATATGCAAATTTTTACTTTTCTGATAGTTTGTAACTATCCTATATCTTATAATCTGTAAAAGTGATTAATTTATTATGGCAGTTTCAAGAATACCTGCTTTTTGAAGTTATCAGTGTGTTCTTTGAGAAAAACAAAGTTATAATTTCTTAGTGTGTGAATAGTATATGCTGTGTTTTTTTTCAAAATGTGGTGCTTAAGAAGATGAGTTTGTATCTTAAGATACGATCCACTCTTGCTTTGTATTACTTACAATAGAAGTTTGCTTTTTCTCTCCTGCAGTTAAATGGATTGGAGTAGGGAAATCCAGGGAATCAATGATCCAGCTGTTTTAAAGATTTCAGATGCATGGA
Source organism: Calcarius lapponicus (assembly GCA_039654755.1). NCBI lineage: Eukaryota > Metazoa > Chordata > Aves > Passeriformes > Fringillidae > Calcarius > Calcarius lapponicus. The sequence goes on along the minus strand of CM077465.1, from coordinate 84,784,040 downwards.
AGAAAGCACACTCCTCAAAAGACTGCTCATTCTTAAATGCATTAGTAGCCCGCAAAGCAAAGATGTTGGAAAGATAGATTTTTGCATGGGAAGAAATGCTAGAGTTGATACCCCCAGATCAATTGCTACTCCTGAAAGAGACTCTTAACATGAACCTGTATCAATTCCTGTTCAACTGCAGGACACTTCTCATTGTTGTTCAAGGTGCCATCAGATTTTTTTTCTTTACCTAATATTTACTTCATAACGTAATTCCTGTTTGAAAATCTAAAGTAGCATTGCTTTCATGACTGTTTGTCTTTGTTATCCTCTCTCTGCTTTTGGCGGTGTTACTTCCCTGAAATTTTAGACAGTAAAAATAATGCAGTTTTGCACAAATAGTTTTACATCCTCATTATTTGTATTCCTAAAGTTGTTGTATTCTTAATGACTGGTCTGTGAGTGATTAAAGAGGGGGAGTCTGATTTTATAATGCTATAAATGCTGTCTAAATTATTGTGTGATCTCTTTTTTAAAAGAAGATGTGATGCCAAGTTGTTATGAATGTCCAGGTTTTTTTAGCTGTATAACACAGGAAACTTACTCTTTGTAACTCACAGAGGATACTCAAGTGTTTACCAGGAAGTGTGCCCAGAAAGTTAGAAAACTGATATTGTAAAAAGTTCATTTGCAATTATTAAAGAACCGTTCTGATTTTGAGTTAAATGTTTTATAATGTTACTCTTTCTTTTCCTGGCATTTTAAACTCTGTGTTTCTCTGCTTCCAGGGCGCGTATCTTAAACTCTTCTCCTAATTAAATAGGGTTATATTTATATTTTGTGAGAAGTCTAACATTTTGATGCCCTTTTAAAATCCTTTCTTCAGAGTCAATTGAAGATCCTTCTCTGGAGGATTGCCAGAGTGCAGACACTTCTGTGTTTATAAGTTGAAGACGCTGTAGAAATAACATTTAATGTATTCCGTGTATTTGCTGTGGGTGTGGGGTAAATAGCAAGTGTTCACCTCAAGACATCTGACGTATTTTTGATTACTGTTGAAATATGGAAATGTTCCAGAACTATTTAAATTTATAACCATTATTACCTATTCCAAAGAATCTGATTTCTTTTTGCATCTACCCAGTAATTATATTTTCCCTTTGCAGATTACTGAGAATGACTCTGTTTTTACACACTGTGCTGTGGTGTTTATGTGCTTCTTTTTAACTTCAAATAAAACTTACTTTGTTTCCTAAACCCAAGTTTGTATCAGGGTGGGGCAACAGTTTTAGATTTAGTTTAGTAGATTTTGGCTGCGTATAAGAATATATGAATGAATATACAAAAATCCTAATGCAAAAGAAAAGATACGAGGCCTTTTTGTTTGTCTTAAGTAACCACATGTTACCTGAAATGGAATAATTTGTTGGACTGTGCTGCTGCTGAGGTGGTTAGCACGATTTTTATATTCTAAATTGACACAAAATAAAATTGCTTGTCGTAAGAGGAGAGACCAGGAGGGTTGAAGGATAAAACTGATTTTGAAGGAGCATTTTCTATTGAATTGCTTGCATGTGACAGAGCAGTTACTGAGGTCTGTATTTTACTTGCATAATGTGAGGAAAGAGGTGGATACCACAGAATGCTGGAAAATTGGCAAATACAGTGAGAGACCTTTGTATCAGCATTGCATGTAAAGATCATTCTCATCAGCATTAAAAAGCAAGCTGATCTTGCTCTTAATTTTTTTTTCCTGGACAAGATGAAGCTTTGCTGTCAGCCTTGCAGTTCAGGAGAGAGCCATACCATCCCTCCCTAGCTAAAGGACATCTTGAATTGAAAATACTTTCCTAGGTTCCAGATGGAGAGAAGGAGGGCTAGAACTGTGAAATGTAAATTTCAATGTTTATTTAGAAGGAAGAAAGTTACTATTTTCTAGGCAATAGAGGAAATTGATGTTGCAATGTGAACAATAGGTAATAATTACTAAGAATTCTTGTTCCCTTATAGCTGTAGGAGGCACCGAGGGGATTTGTGCTGTCAGTGAAACTACCAGCCAAAGACTGTGGCCGTAGCTGGTTCAAGAAGTGAATAAATAAATGAGGGCATGTTTCCTTCTACAGTCAGTAAATAAATAAAACACATCCATGGAGCTGTGTTTCACTTCTGCCAAGCAGAGACCTTCAAGTTCAAGGTTTCGGTTTTTTCACTGTTGTAACCCCACTGTACAAACTACCATTGTTTTTCAGTGGAGGAATTCATATTTCCAGATGCAGCAGTATTTCTGAGCAATACAGCAGTAGTCTAAAATGATACAAAGTATCTGTGCAGTATTTTGAAAGAACCAAACCAGAATTGCCTTGGATGCGATACTGATTTTTATTCTTTTGCTGTCTTTTAAATTCAGCTGAGATTTTTCTTTTGAGTGTTCCATTCAAGGGCAGGTCTGGAAAGTTGAGAACATTCTCCTACCAGTACCGGTCCAGGATATATGTGGCCTAGGATCTGTTGGTGTGTATTTACTCCCATGACCTGGAACAAAGAATTTCTCAGTTTCAGGTGGTTAAACTTGGCATCTGTAAAGTGTTTTATGTTGTCCCTGCATGCTAGTTTTGTTAAAGTTTTTCTGGTTGAATTCTTCGACTGGTGCACACTTTCCTTGTGTCAAAGAATGGTTATGCCCTACTAAATTTTCCCCTCCTCCAGTGCTACCTTTTCTCCCCCTTATTTCACTTGTACAGATGGAGAAATAGATGGGATGTTATCACCAACCTGAGTGTGGTGGGGACAAATACTGTAATTTACAGGGATTTTTTCAAACTTCATGTTCACCTGTGGAACCAAAAAGGAAGACGAGAACAGCAGCCTAATACTTTACCTTCAGCTCTGTGTCCAGCAGGAGCAAAGGTAAATGGCTTTGAAGACATACATAGATTTTTAGCTCTAGATAAAATTCTGTGTTCTGCCTCCCCACTAGTCAAGAAAGGAATTGAACTAATTCTCAAAGGAATTTCCCCACTCATTGGCAAAAGGCTTTTTTGTTATCTGTCACAGGCTAGCAGTAAGCTGTGGTAAAAATAAAAACCTTCATACTTTGACAAGCATTTATTTCTGGGGCCCTTCCTCTGTGCTGTCTCTCTCTGAAGGTTCTTCAGTCACTGCCATGTAAGGGGAGAGGATGGCAGCATAGGATAGTAGCTGAAATTGATTCTCCTCCAAGTGTCCCCTCCTGCTAATGGGATGTTTACAGGAGGCACAGATACCTGTTAGCCCAGACAAGGCTGATGACAGACAAGGTATTTTGATCTCATTCTCTTCTTGCTGCCACTGAAATATTTACGAGGCTCAGTCTCCCAGGCTTGTGCTGTACTGCAGCATTAATAGCCCTTATGTCCCTACAGATTAGTGAGCCTCCTTTACTAACTAAATAAGGGAAAGGGAGGGATACTTCTGCTGCTTAGCCTTTCCATTTGTGTTCCACATGTAATTGGGTTTTGACATGCAGCCAGTGGACAAAAGCTTCAAATGAAGGGGCCGACGTGATGTTGATGTCATGGTGCTTTTGTCTACCATCACCCTGGCAATCTGCTTTCTAATAAAAGATGATAGTTCCTTTTGCTGTCACAGCCAGCTCTCTTACTGAAACATAATCAAAGGTGTAACTGGTTTAGAAAAAGGGCAAAATAGCTGGGAAGGAAAGACAATGCAATCAGGTGAGTTTTTTCTCCTGCCCATACTGTTAGTAGTCTCTGAAACAGTGAAACTTAATAAACCTGGTGGTACAGTAATCAACACACTTACTTTTGGTGTTTGACAGCTTCCATACTGAAGGTAAGGTACAGACTGCCATGCATGCCTGTGTACACACAGATGATGCATTATTGACTTAAAATTTTACACCATTTTTTGCTGATCAGAGTGTAACAACTCATTTGACGTGCCGCCTTTAAAATACCTTGCAATATACACATTCAAATATCTTCTATTCAGCTTCAGATAGATAACACTGTGTTAAATCCCAGTGTCCTTCACTGCCAGTTTGGACCCACTAGTCAAGTGTATCAAAGCAATGTATTTTCTTACACTCCACTAGATTTTTTCACTGATTAATCTATTTGTGCATGCTTCCAGGTACTTACTCTTTAGGTTTTTTGAGGAACACTGCTGAAATTATCAATAGTGTATTTGAGTAACTATTCTTAGATAACAATTGCCCAAGTACAGATTGTTTTCCTTGTCTTGTTCCCTGGTTGACAGTTATTGTCTGGTGATTACAGAAGGTGGTCTGGTTCTTACAGAAGGAACTGGGGTACCTGAGTGTTGGTAGTTGGCTCTTTTTTCCAAAACATGAGATGACTATTCACTTTTTTTCCCCTGACTGCAACTTAGGACTAGCTTGTTAATAGTGAAGCACACCTCCCTAGTTTATCTGTGTCCCTCTGACAGGAAAACCAGCATGGACCACTCAGTTGTGTTGAGAAAAGAGCAAGTCAATTGTTGCTTTGAATGAAGTGTGATTGTACCAGTCACTGGTGGTCTTTTCCTGAGAGCTGAGTTGTCAGAGTCAGGATGGAAGGGTGTTTCAGCTTTGTAGTTTACTACATAGCCAGTTGCAGTTTACCAAAAGGTCTGGGCAAAAAGCATAAATCATTCTGTAATCTCATGCTGACATATGGTATGTAAATACCATGATCCATCCAAAGGGTAGCCAGAATTATAAATGTACTTTCTAATCTCCTGCTGAAATGAGCACTCAGTATAATGCAGCTGTAATCTAATAGATATTAACAGCCTGAGAATGTACAGTAAGACCTTAATAATTCAGTATTGTTCAATTGGCTCCATCTGACTTGTAATTAGCCCGATAAGGGTTGTGCCTTCTGCAGTCAAGTAACTAACTGCATTAGTTCAGTATCAAAAGAATTTTCAAAGCCTTGACTACCCAATATAAATGGCCTACAACATTTTACTTCTTTTTTCTCATCAAGCAATTTGAAGTCAATGTGCAAAACAACAAATTTTCATAGGAGAGGAGGAAAATCCAGATCTTTTTACAGCATTTTCCATTCTAGATTCTCAAATATATGATAAATCCAGGCCATGCAGCACTCCTGGTATGGCCAAAAACTTTTGAATGTAGCTTTGGTTTCCTCTGCCTGGGTTTTCCTGTTCCTTTTGTAGATCAAAGTAATAAAAAAAATCACTAGAAGTTGTTGCAGTGTTGACCACAATAGGCATAAAAGGGGGAAGGCTTATTCCACAGGTCTCATGGGTTTACTTTGATGCACAAATTTACCCTGGAGCTCCTCTGGATGCATGTGACTTGTGGAGCCATCCTAGCTGCCCATGACAGAAACCAGACATCCTTTCCAGGATGAACAGCTGAGCTCATGAAGCAAGCAAATAGAGGATAGTGAAGTGAGGGTACAAGCAGCAGACTCGAGAGCAAGAAGCCCACCCAAGCTGTGGTGAAAGGTGATTTTTTTTTTTTTTTAATAACAGTCATGGAAAAGAAATATTTTTGTCCCAGTACAGAACTTAAAATGAATAAGGGGACGACATTGATAACAAGGCAAAATCTTGCCTCTGTTGAAAAAATGTGAGTTTATGCAGATTAATGCATTTTTTTAATATAAGGAATAAAAGCTGGGAAGACTTTATTTTTTTTTTTCCAAAGCAGTACTGCTCTGAAATGCTAAGAATCTTCAGTGGATTTTTTAATGCAACTAATTGACAGCCTGACCTGTGCACATACTGTGTACTCTGTGGCTTAGGAGGCTGGTGGCAAGATTGGTGCAGAATCTGCCTAACCCCCTTAGCTGTTGGAGAGTGTAACATGCCAAATTCCTATAAGCATTGGTGCAAAATATTTGGGTGTTTTGTTTGTTTGTGCTTTCGTTAAGGAGCTGCTGCTGAGTCTAAAATAATTTGCTTATGTGGCTTGAATATATTAATCTCCATTTTGATAGCAAAATTCACTGTGGGATAGCATGCCTATTAGGAATCTTCCAGGAAGAAAAGAAGCAGTGTCTGCATGTAATAATAAAGGTTCTACAAAAGGTTAAATTTTGCAGAGCTATGGGAGTTTCTAGAATAAATTGCACAATATTAGTGGCAGGTCTTAGAGTAGAAACTAATGCAGGAACCAGTTGACTTACTTAAAGAGTATTTTATTTCAGGACAAAAGTGTGCTGTTCTGTGACTCAAGGCAGAATTTCTTCACAGACTGATTCATTAGATCATGGTCTGATATGGTCTGCTTGTTTGTCACAATTAAGTAATAATTTATTCTACCTCCTGAGGAGTGAAATTTGGCTGCTGTGTGTAAAACACTGACTCACCAGTATTTGGAAAACAAAGTAGATGTTTTCTGTGTTTTGTTGCCCATCAAAGTCAGTGAATTATGTTTTGGCTATTCCATGGCAACTACTTCACTGGAGTGTGAATTAATATTGCAGCTCCAGGAGTTTGATGTTAAAATTGGTTCTCACCAGAGATCTTAAGTAGGAGTATTGTTTTGAATAGTATCATGACACAACCATCTTAGAAACTCGAACACATCCACAGTTCAATTTTTTTTTTCAGAAACTAAGACCACTGCATCTTCCACTTAGTTGCAGAACACGATGTAAAAACTCCTTATCCAATCCAGTCTACAAAAGAATGTATTTTCATGCTTTAGATAATTTCAGTCAATCTTGGAAAATGTAGCTATACAACATACAAAAGTGACAACTCCAACACTCACACACAATATGAGCTGTTGAGAATCACTGTTATATTTACCAACATTTCCATATCCCTGTCAGCCAGTTCTGCACAACTGTTGTCCTCATCATAGTCAGCAGCACCAACAGAGATTCCTCTCCTCTCCCCAGCTCGTCCCCGGGGGTGATTCTTCTCCAGTTTTACCCTGGCGTGGCTTCAGCGGGAAGCATTCCTCATCCCTCATCTTTGGGAAGAGGGGGAGGTTGCATCTTCCTTCCTCCAGCTGGAGTCATGTATTCAGGTTGCCAGCCCAGCTACCTGAGAGGATGCCAGTAGTCACTGTGTCTACTACAGAATCTACAAGGTTTCTTCCAAACTTTGGGTTGCTTGCCTGTCTCCTGGTGTGCAATCCAAGGACTCTTGTTTCAGAATTTATCTTCTTCCACCCTGGATATACATCCAGAAATAGTTTTTAAATTTGCCATTAGAATGCTTGAGTTACATCCTTCTCTCGTAACTTTGCACATAGGACTTTAGTTACAAGTCTCAGAAGCTTTTCAAACCTGCTGTATTAAAATCCTCATCATGCTGTGAGCAAGAGTGGCTCCAATCTTAACAGACAGCCCCACTGGAGGAGAGGAACCTAAGGCAGAGGTTAAATACTTCATGTAGGGACCTGCAGGGAGCATGTGCACTCAAGGGGAAGCAGTAGGTCCAAATGCCACAGCCACACAATGAAAATTGCAGGACCATCTGTAATCTATTTGCTGTGCTAAATAACATAAAACCACTAAAAAATAGCCTAATATTGGTTTTGAACTTTAAAGAACTTAACATGCTGAAAAGGAATTCTCTTTTCAGGATGAAGTCTGTACTGCTTTTGAGAACCAGGGAAGGCCACACCAGTAAAGATTTTTCAGTAGGTGGTATTTCTACTTACAGACTGGGCAAAGACTGAGGCTGCAATGTGAGCTTACCTTTCCTGGTCCTCGTACCGAGGTTACAGGCTTAGATTAATTATGGAATGAAGATCAGGGAAGGCAAATCTTGCAGGTACAAGCACAGGCGCTGTCAGCTTGGGTTGCCTTTGCCTTGCTAAGCTGGTGGGAGCAAGACGCGCTGCCTCACTAGGCTGGCTTTGTGATAGTTCCTCTTTTCCTTACTGCTTTTCAAGGGGCAAGGGGAGCAGCCTCACAGGTGTCAGCCTTGTGAGTGCATTCTGGAGTGCTGTTTGAGCCAGGTTACTAGCAGTGCTGCAGTTGACTCTATACACAACAAAATGGAGTGGTGTCTTGGGAGACTAAGAGCTGGACAGGGGAGAGGATCTGTCAACAAATCACTTGGAAACTTGTGCCTCTGCGCACCTGAGCCACCATCCTGAGTGCTGCTGCACTTTGCTAAATTAGACTGTAGTACCTGCTGGTCCTCAGGTTGCATTCTCCTCAAGTTACTCCTAGATCTGAGTCTAGGAGCATCTCCTAACTGGTGAAGTTTAAAGAAAGTCAAAGGGTGAGAACAAAAAAAAGATCTGGGAGGGAGCCTAGGGTTGGGTCTTAAAGGGTAGATATTTTTCGGATGTCTTAGTGGACATACTCTCCAGGGCATCTTACTAGCTGTAGACAGAAAGTAAAGCTTTCTTTAACCTTTCTGGAATTAGAAACATAGGTGTAATTTGAGTCTGGATTTTTTTATGCACCCTTCTGTCATATGAGCTATGACCTACATCTCAGCACTGGAATAGGGAGACCTCAGCAAACACAAGGTGGGGCAGGGAAGAAGGAAGAGCTTTGCTTTCTTCTGAGATAGAGAGTCCTAGAGCCAGGAGAGGCCATGAGTTTCTGGGATAAGAGGAGGATTTCTGCCTTTAGTGACAGAGACCTCATAGCCCTCTGTGTTAATCTGCTCCAGTGTTTCATCCTTGGAGAGTTTCTCTTACCAGCCATTTAGATCTCTCCTCAGCAAGTTTAGGCTTTGCTGTTCTTTGGGCTGTTTGCTATGGATAGGGAGGACAGGTTATTGCTTTTTTTTCTTGCAGCACTCTTTTGAGTATTTGCTATGTCCCAGTTTTTTCCTCAGCCTAATCAATTCTCTGAGTCTCTGCTTGGAGGTCACTTTTAGAGATGTCCAAGGCGGCATGTTTGGTTTATTTTTTTCTGTCCCTGGGGAGTTGGGGTCTGAAAATGGTCACAGTTTGTTCACTGATGTTTGCATGTGAGTGTAAGGTATGGATGACATCAAGTATCTTGTATCAGGAAATCTAATTATGGATTGTGGTATGATGTTTTCCAGCTTTTCAATGTCATAGCTTTGCTGATTCATATTCTAGTCCATTTTGCATTTGCTTTATTGATTTTTTTTTGCTTACACATAGAAACTTGCCCACAGCCCTAGTGCATTGAGGCCTATTTTTCTCAGACCATTTCTCTAATTCGTTAAAATCATTTGGAACTCTGACCCTGTTTTCTAATGTACTTTTAGTTCCTTTCATCACCTGCACATTTACTAAGGACACTCTTTTTTACCATTGCTGACTTCACAGATGAAAAATGTGAATTGTATGAAAACAGGACCCATTCCCTAAATTGCTTGTCTGAAGGTGAATCACTTTCTAGGTGTGATTTGTTTGCTTGTTGCCTGACCAACTCTGCACCTACTCCAAAGCAGTTTCATCTAACCACATTCCTTTGCTGGCTTATGAAAGCATCCTACAAGTCTGAATATGTCACCATTTGAGCTGATACCACCAGCTTCACCAGTGCAGTAAAAAAAATATCCTGATCTTTGCTTTGTGGCTGCTGAGCCTTTTGCCAAACCAGTTTGCTTTGCTCATCTAAAGGTGGTGCTTGCTGCTTCCCATGAGGGGGAAGGTGGGGTTTGCCTGTTGGATGAAGAACTGGGAGGCAAATAACCAATATTTTCATTAATTTCTAGCCAATCATAGCTAACTACTAAGTCTAGGATGATCTTAGATAATTGGCTGTAGTTAGGTGATTTTTTCCTTTTTGTGTGCAAGCACTCTGAACATACTTGTTCAGTCAACCACACTTCATTAATTAATATGGATGACAGCTCTGTGTACTGAATCACTAAAAAGAAATTCCAAAAGGGACATACATCACATAGGTACCAAGCAGCCTCCAGAGCAGGAAGGAAAGGGTCTCTTCACGCCGACTCCAGGCTCTGGCCATTCCTGCGGGAGCCCAGTTCAGCTCTCATCCAGAAACAAGTGATGAGGATCAGATTCAGCCCTGGCGTTTAGCAACCCTTCTGTCCTCCTGATGTCTCCTTTCAGACAAAATTATACCAACGTGGTAATCTTGGTGCAGGTGGAGTCTTGTCCCTGCAAGAGCAGCCTGCCTGCCAGCTGTGGGGCTGCACAGGATGTGAGAGCCAGAAACTGCCAGGGGCAGAGGGCATGTGCTCGAGCTGGCCCTGCACTTGGCAAGTTAGGAGAACAATTCACAAATTCAGCACAGTCAGTAAGGAAGAAAAATAGACACAGTAAATAAAGAAATAGGCAGAGGGGTTTTTTTGTAGTCGCTCTTGGGGGCAGAGCTGGAATTTAGAAGGTTGTGACAGTACTGACAGCCATGGTCTGTGCCCAGCAGGAGGTGAGCGGGAGATTCCGGGAATCTAACTAATTTCCATTATCTTTTTCTTTCTTAAACAAGGAAAAAGAAAGAATTGAGAAAATTTGCCTGTCCTGCCAACTTACCGGCCCTGCCCCTGGAGTTTCCCAGCACCGTGCTTGCACTGGCTGTCAGGCTCAGCATTTCCCTCCCCGCTGCCCCATGCAGGGCAGCTGGGGAGCGGCTGGAGCCCCGGCAGAGCCCTGCAGCCGCCCGGGCCCCGCTGGCACCGGGGCCGGCGGACAAAGGGAGCCGCATCTGAGCCCCGCCGAGCCTGCGCCTGCCGGAAGAAACCTAACAATTCTTATTTACCAAATTGACAAAATCCTATCATTGCAATTAAGGGGATATGTAATTAACTGTGTCTTAATTACAGCAGCTGCCACTTCATCTGAATGCAGCAATTTGCGGAGAAACCGGGGGAGATGCTTTAAATTCGTGTGTGTAAACAGCGGGAGCGCAAACAGAGCGGCGTGCGCGGCTCCCGGGGGCGCGGTGCCTGTCCGGGGCACGGGCGAAGGCCGAGGCTCCCCGGCTGCCAGCCCGCCTGGCCCTGGCGGCCTCTCGAAATCCCTCGGGAGACAGAGAGCTCCAGGAGACCCTGCCGCATACCCAGGCTTGTACCTCGAGCCGCAGGGCTGAGCCCGGTGCCGCAAACCCTCCACCAGGCCTCGCTTTGCAGAGCCTCTCCTGACTCCCGGCCTCTGTGGGAGCAACAGCCCCCGGCGCCTGTGCTGGCTGCACCGGCCGAGGTGAATTTCTCCGGGTCTCTCTCGCCGTGCACCTTCCTGGCTTCACCGCTGTGGGCCGGCAGGAGCACCTCTGCCATCCTGTGTCCCCTCTGTCCCCTCTGGCTGCTCGGCCGGGCTGACCCCACTTGGCTCCTGCAGGTCTGAGTGGTGTTTTAAAGGCCTCTGCATCCTTTGCTGCTGCAGCCTCCCTTACATGGGTCACTTCCTGGGAGCCGCTGTGGACTTGCCAATGCGGCAGAGTTCTCCCTGCTGAGGTACCCAGAAGGTCAGGGTGTTGGTGGGTTCACTTGGGTCTCACAAACCACTTGGGTTTTGCCACCTTTCCAGCCCACCTCAGTGGTTGCTGGCTCCTGCTTCCTGCCTGTAACCAGAAGCTGGCGACTGGCTGTGCTGGCTTAGGGTGGTGAACTGTGGCAGAGTGGATGTGGTTTTGGATGTGGTTTTCCATATGTGGAGATGCAGCATGGATTTCCCTGCACTTCCCAGGAAAGAGCCACTGGCATTCAGGAGGTAGGAAGAGAGTGGTGCCCTGCTGGGATTGCTTCCCAGCTCTGCTCCCCAGATGTGGCTGCTCCTGGGGACCAGGAGGAGAGGCCATGGTAACCCTCCATGCCTCAGTTTACTCCTGTCAGCACAGAGCATTGTGCCTCAGGTATGGCTCCCAAATACTGAGCTAAGCTCAGAAGCATCAATTGCTGAGCTACAGCTTGAAAAGAGCCTTCCTTGCACACCTCCTCTGCCAGTGCTAATAAATAGGACTGATGTGACAAAGGCTGAGCGCTGCGCCTGCTCAAGTTGGCAGACATCACTGGGGCTTCATAACTCAGCTGCATTGATTTGTCCTGTATATTCCACATGTGAAACACAGTTTCTCTCAATGTGCTGTCAAGTCAGCACAGGAAGGACATCCTGCTTGGTGCTAGCAACATCCCTCTGGTTTCCTAACTGAAACCTAAACTCTTAGTGTTTCAGTAATGGGCATCATCACAAAGACTGGATTGTTAATGCATGAATCAAGAATTTGGAAACACGGGATGATATCCTGTCACTGTTTAAATGAAGGCACAACCTCCATGGCTGCTGGTATAACCAGGATTTCGCTGGCTGGTGCTACTCAGCTGTCACAAACTCTCTTCACATCGCTCTGGGGGCCTCTGCGTTGCAGTCAATGGCACTTGGAGAAAAACACAGCTAAATTTGTTAGAACTTGTCCATGTTAATCTCTTAAAAAGCCCTCAGTCATTTTAGATTTCCATGCCAAATCAGACTTCATGGAAACCTACTAATGTTTCTCTTTCTGTCTTCTACGGAATGGAGCACACACACGGTGTTTTTAATACCAGTTACATTCGCATGGGTATGCCACCTTTGTTTCATCAACCTTCACATTTTGCTGCCCACCTTTGGAAAGGTAAAAGGATATTCTCACTCAGTTATTTCCTTGGGACTTGTCTGTGGTTGTGACTTGGGTACAGTCTTGGCAGGAGAAGTTAAAAAAATAGAAGAAAACAAAGCAGCCTTTCAAATTTTTTTTTTTTTTAAACAGAGGTGGAGTGCCTAGGCAGGAGTATGTTATTTTCACAGCTGTAGACAACTTCAGCTTTCAGTGATGTATTTTGTGGGCTCCAGTATGGGTGCCAGCAGTCTGGCTTTTGGTAACGGGATTTGGAAATGCCACCCAAAGGTTCCATTGTCATCCAAGTGACCTTAACAATGATCACAAAAGTAATGCAGAAAACCAGACACCAGAAAAATGTCTTTTCTCCATGTTCCCTGTTTGATAGGTGCATGGTTTCATCCCACCCTGCTGACACTACCCCCTTCATTAGATGCATAGAAACTGTCAGCACAGGCACCTACTGAAGGCTTCGCTCGACCCTGCCAGAGGCTAAGTGGATTATGTTCACTCTCCCACGTGTAAAACTGGAGAGACAAACGTGTGGCTGGTCACACTAGGGCACTTCATATTCAAACACCAATCATGCAGTTAAAAATGGGTTTTTTTAACATCAAGGTGTTCGTAAACAGTGCATGTCCCATACCCAGGAAGTGGCAACGCTGTTGATCTGTGAAAGCCCTTCCTACCCCTGTCCCTGTTGTGTCAGTAGCTGAAATCCCTAGGGAAATCCAGAGGGACTTGCTGGTGTTTGCTACTGCACCTGCCCCAACCCACACCATCTCTGTTCCCCAAAGGCTGGTCCCTCTCTGCAGGAGGCAGGCAGGGACTGCTGGCTCTATCAAATCACAGAGTGTGAACAAAGGAGACTGTGAGGAACTGGAATGAGATCACCAAATCCATTTGATTTATTTGGGATTTGAGCCTAGGTCTTCTGGGTGAAAGTGAGTGCATTAACCCACTGTGGGAGTTAATTCCTTGCCTAGTCATTATTCAGGCATCGTTAAAGTATGCATTGTGCTGGAGGTCAAATCAGATTACTCTAAAGAATTTGGAATGGGAAAAATGCTGGGGTTTTTTCATCAGCCCAAGTGTTTGGTTATCTCAGTGTTTAGCAATTTATATTGTGCCTGTCACTGTGGCATGTCACTCTATAAACAGAGGGATGCTCCAAATCTCTTATTATTTTAATGGCATTAATGTTCTTCATCTGGGGGAAAAAAAATAAAATAATTTCCCTCTGGAAGATAACAGAGTAAGTGGTTTAACATAAACAGTGGCTCTGGGAAAACTGCTCTCCAAGGCTCACTCAGGCAGAACATCCCAGAGCTCTGCAGTGGGACAGTCACCCAGGCACACCTGGAGATGCTCTGGCTCCCCCCACAACTGCAGGAAGGGCGAAGGAGGGAGCCAGCCTGGCTCTGAGCCTCCCAGAGAGGAAGAAGAGCAGCACTGTGTGGCTCTCGTGCACGAGGGTAACTTTGGTGCAGAGCTCTCCTCAGGAGGTGTGAGGTGGGTGCCTCGTTCAAATCACACACTCTGGCACCAGGGCGGAGAAGCAGCGCCCAGGCTGGATGGAGGAGTGCTCTTTTCTTGGCTATTCCTAAAGGGACAGCTTGGATCTTTGATCCAGATATGTAATCTCTGGATCATTCTGTGCCCTTAGCACAGAATGGAAAGATGCTGGGATAGTAGCTCCGTCAGTGAGGCAGAAGCAGGAGCAAAGGAAGGGTGAAAGAAGTCAGCTCCCAGCCCAGAGAAACCTGTCTGGCTGTGGCAGCAAGGGGAAAGGACCCAGGAACTGGAAGCAACTTGAAAACCAGGTTGAACTAATCTGTTACTGTAAAATAAGATGATGGTCCCCTTGGGACACACAGTGGCTGGGAAGGAATTCTAAACATTGAGATTATTTTAGTGCTGAGAGACACAGGTCATAGTCTTGGTGTCTGGCACACTTCTGTGAGGAGGAGAGGAAGGGTGAGAGCGCCAGCTGGCTGTATTGGGGATGGCAGGCAAAGGATTCTTCTAAGGCTGAAAGAAGCTTCCATAAATTTGTATCTGCAGGGCTTTTATTTAACCTTGTTTTGTGTGGAAACAAGGCCAAGACAATAATCCTGTTAGCTCCCTCCAGAGGAATCTCAAACTTTCTGCCCAGTTTGAGGAAGGTGATGTTCTCAAAGATGTTCAGTCCCTGCAGTTCAGTTCCTTTGTCTGAATGGGCACCTGAGAAGAAGACAGGAACCCAGACCTGCAGGACCTCAGGAGCAGCGTTAGCAGGTGTCATGCAGGAAAGGAGATTTACAAGCACTGAAGCAGCAGATATCTGCCTTCTACAGCACAAAATGGAGAAATTGCTAAAGGGAGCACATTAGACACGAGGTAACCCAGGAGCAGGACATGCAGTTGCAGATGCAACCTGTGGAATTTCATCTGCCCAGCAGCATTTATTTGTAATTAGTTTCAAACTGAATCTGAAATTCTCATGAGTTTCTCCATCCAGGGACTGAAACACGTTTGTGTACTTTGAAACTGAGAGGATGGAGTTTAGGGGACATGAGGAGATGTCCTGAACTGCACTGAATGGCAGTGCCCAGTCAGCATGGCAGAGCAGGGTGGAAAGGTGTGCAAACCTGAAAGTGGGAGGAGGGTTCTCCTGCCACCTTCACCTCTCTCCATGCGTGAGGGGCTCAGAGAGGCTGAAAATCCTCTTCAGGCACTTCCAGTCCCACTGGCTGGGAATCAGATACAGAGGTGAAACAGCATATACCCAAAATGTCCAAAATGTCTTGTATCCTGGCCAGTAGCACTGGGAGAAGAGTTCATTAAATGCCAGATGAGGATCCAAACCATGTAATTCATGTTTCAATCTAGCATGAAGGCTTTGTTCATTAAAGGAGGGATACAAATTGCTGCCTTTGTTTCTACATATACTGGTGCAGGCCTTGACTTTGCCCTGCAGCAAGAGATCCTGGAAGCACAAAGTAAGATCAGCTCGCTAAGGAGGAAATTACTGGGTGCATGGAGTCCCAGTGGTGAAAAGCACTTTGTGCTGTGTCAGGGATGGTCCTTCTCTTGCATGCTCTTGGATTTCACCCAAGGCAGATCTGTGCCTTCATTGGGAACAAGAACCATCTATCATCTGTGTATTTCTGTACATTGAAACATGAAAACTGGGGGACAGTTTTAGTACCAGCCATTCAGGTAGAGAGGCAACCTGTAAAAATGGCCCTATGGCTGCTTTTGCCTCCTCCCCCATGTATGAGGAACCTGGACCAGTTCCTCATTGCCTACACCTTTACTGACCTAGTGGCCTTATACCTCCAGCACAACACTTGCAGGATAATGGCTGGAGTCTCCAGACTTTGCAACTTCTTCCTTGTGGCACGTGATGGCATTTGGGACTGACCTTCCATAGGCACTGGGACAGGAGGCTCGTGAGCCAAGGCCCCTCTTTGGGGCAGGACCCCGACACACAAATTCCTGCTGATCAGCACAGTTTTGTTCTTGCAGTAGCAAGGATTCATTTTACAAGATGAACTGGGAGGATTGCACTCCTACATTGTTGGGCCTGCCTGTTCCAGTCTGGCAGCTTGGCAGGGGCCTGGATTTGGCAACAGTCAGCCTGTAGTGACTGCGGGTGGGTGGGAATGGGAGACGATGCCCCATCCTTCCATAGGGATGAGGCTGCCCGGGAGGGACCTAAATACACTTGATAGTGACTGGGTGGACCAGTGGGTATGTGAAAGCAGAAGCCTGCTGACAGTCTGCCCTGAACCACTGAACCACTGGACTGTTTCTGTTTTCAGTGTTAAAGAAATATTACAAAAACACTGCACTGGGGATGGGTAATTTAACCCTTGAGGGACCCCATTTAACACCTTGTTGGATGACTGTGATGTTTACCTCTAGTTCTGCAGTGGTAGCAGTATCCTCTGATATCTTTTAAAAGACAACTGGGGCAGAAGTGATGCTTATGCCGTGAAATAGGTCAAACGTGATGCGACACCTTATCTGTTCAGCTGTAAACCCCACCATTGCTCCTCAGCCTCTGTATTGATTATCTGGGGGGTTTAAAATGCTGCTGAAACCTCTGTCTGTCACCTCATATCACTGCATCAAGGAGCAGGCACAGCCCTGTGTCCTTTCAGCTCAAAGGATCTAATTATTGTATCTCATTTCTGTAACCCAGGAAAGGAGAGAGGGCCATCTTAATGCACAGATGGCCTGCAATTTACATCAGGAGCCATGGGATTAGGGACTGTCCCAGCAGAGAAAGCTCACTGGCCTTTCTTTTATTGAACTGTCTGCAAATGATGTGGAGCCAAAATCCTGGCCACCTGTGGCCACTCAACATCCAGTGGTACTTTTTGCAGGGCTAACAACCACGTTCTGAGCACATTCAATGGGGGGGTGTGTGTGTGTGTGTGTGTGTGCAGGTGGAAATACACTCCAGCTTCCTAAATCCCACTGCCTGACCACATGCAAGAAAGAGGCATTGTCTCCTTCCTGCTCTGAGTTTTCCAATAATGTTATTAAACTGTAGGAAATGAACCAGTTTCTGCATGTTGTCCCAGAGCCGGGAATTTTTCCACAGTGAATTCAGAAGATCCAAATGTGTCATTCTGGTTTGTGAAGTGCCTGGGAACAGCGCTTACCACCTTGAGAAGACATCTTTAGTTCAGTAGGCATTGTAATGAGGTTGTAAAATGTCCCACAGTATGCTAAAGACCAAAAGATTAGCAAAAAAAAAAAATTAAATAAATTAATGTACTTCTAGGTTTCACCTTAAATAATTTGATTCATATGAGAGATAAAACATCCATGTAGGAGCTGAGCTGTCGGGGGAGGAGGCTTGGTTCTGACAACAGCAATGATGCAGCCCTGAGTAGGTGCGTCTGGAAGAGATACCACACTCAGGCTTGTTCTTCCCCTAATTGCCTGACTTTTATCAAGGAGTAGACAAAACGAGCACTTAAAATTAGACTCTGAGAGCTCTTGGTTAAATGAAGAGACTGTCAATATTTGCAGAGCGGTGCTTCGGCTCACCCAGACGGTATCTGAGTACATGGCACTTGAATGGCTGAATACAAGGAGCACTCTCTTCCCTTTCTCTGTTTAATGAAACAACAAAATGGGGAGAGCCTGATTTTGCTTTTCAGGTTCCTTGTGTGCATGATTTTTCCAGATTCACCAACTTGGTCTTAACTTCTGAGAAGCTACTTCAAGCAGCAGACTCAACACAATGGTACACACAGGACTAACACTATATGAAACACAAAACAAAAGGGGGGAAAAGACTCTTTCCCCCCCTAAATGCTGTAGGTTTCTGCTTCTCTAATCTCCTGTTTTCTCTGGATTGTCAGATGAAATACTCAGAGCAGACACTGACTGGTTCTGGAAGCAGAGCGGGAGTGCATTGCCTGAAGGCTGAATTCAATTGTAACACAGCGTGATCTTGCCAGGATGGCTAGGTAAAGCATCCCACACAACACTCTCGTTTCTTGAACTTTTATCACTAAGAAATCATCATTTTGAAGCTGATGGGCATTTACATCCCAGGTGGCTGGCATCTCTTTGTGAATTTTTTATTTTACTTTGCTAGAATAGCAAAGGTATCTCTTTGTGAATTTTTTATTTTACTTTGCTAGAATATCAAGAGCCTGGTCTGGAGAAATTTCATGCTTCTCAGGTAGGGCCAGACTCTGTAGGGTCTGTATTGTTACAAGCTCAAAGCATCCACAGTGAAGGCTTCTGCCCTCTCATCTTTGTGCGCTTAAAGTATTTCTCATCTATCCCTGACCTCTGATCTTGTATCTCTGGCTTTTGCAGGCAGTCTGTTGTCCTCCCTTGCAGAACCTTCCCTGTCTCTGTCTCCCGGTGACGTGGGGCTGATTCCCATAGCAGGGGACAGAAAATCTTTTGTGTCTGCTTCCCTGCCCCCCTGCATCTGTCACCCTGCACGAGCATTGCTGGGTCCCTGTGCTGGGGAGCAGCATGGGTGTGGTTCATGCAACAGCACTGCCCACCTCTTCCATCTAGACCTACCTTTAATAAATGTCTTGTAAGCCTCTGAGTACTTCATAAAGAAGGCTGAATGTTTTATCTTCCCTCTACAGCTCAGATGCTTGCTAAAAGCCCCATCACATGAGGACCTCATTTTCAGTTTTCCTGAGCTGATGTCCTGGCCATGGCACCATGATGCAGTCACTAGTTAGACCTCCATTTCTTCCACAGCAGGTCCCTGAAAGTGAGAAGATGTTCTCCATCCTGGGAGTACTGACTGACCTATCGCTGAGGTCAGGGCATACAATTCCAACCCTGATTTCCTGGAACCGACCATCCATAAAAGCAGAAGTATCTGACAAATTTGGTCTGGCACAGGCTGTTCATTGCAAATCTTAATGCAAATAAGAGAAATGTCAGTGCTAAAAGAAAAAGAGTATTTAGGAAAAAAAATCTTGTGCTGTTTTGTGGCATTTGTGCATAAAATAATGAGGCCAAATATATCACCATTGGATTTGAGCCAGATAAGTTCATAACGTCTAATCCAGCTGGTGGATCATGACTCCCTTCATTATTTAAAGCAATGCTGTGGGAAAAGACACACAGCAAAGCTAACAAGATGGTGCTTGAGCTGCCATATTCCTGGCAGCCGGACAAATGCAGCGTGCGTTTTCTCACACCAGCAGGGAGAGGAAAGGAAAACGTGGAGCTAACAAGGAGCCCAGCATTCCCTCACGACGCAGGCTGAGCCTCACCCACTGCTATCTCCCCTGCAGGCTGCCTCTGTTCATCTCTAGTGATGGCATTTCCCTGCTCCTCCCTGGCCATGGTGAGGTGCTGTGCTGCGCAGGCAGGAGCAGGCTGTGCTGCAGCAGAGTGGTCCATGCAGCTCTCCAGCCTGTCCCACCCATGCCAGGAGACAGGTGTCAAGCACCTACCTTGCAATGCTTCCCCTGTGCCCACTGCTTGGCAGCTCAGGGATGGAGCCGCTGTTGGTAACTTTGCATGGATTGCCCCTTCAGTGATTTATTTTTTTCTCCTAATTCACCCAGTCTCCCGAGCAAACTTTCTGGGTCGTGTGTCGGTGTGGAGGTCATGTCTTGGTTGCATTCTCTGGTCTGCAGTACCCTCGGGCATCTCCTCCTCTCCTGGATTCCATGCCCCTCCTGCACTCGTCTCCTTGCCTGAGCCTATCCTCCCAGACTGGCAATTTTTGGCACTGCTGATTTGGGAATGCTCTATAGACTCCACCAAGGCCTGTCCCTGCATGTGGTGCCCCTGCTTGTCCCCTGCTGATCCCGAGGGGCCACCCTGCAGGAGCTGGTGGGCATTGCCTCAGGGTGGCTGACAGGTCCCCGTCCCCAAAGAGCCTCCAGCAAGTGTCAGCCCCAGCAGGTGTCTTGCTGCCTTGTGTTTAGGATGATGTTTTTCAGGCCATGGGCACAGTGGATCCAGCACAGCTTCCACAGCAGGGAGGACACAAGGGCTGTGCATAACTCAGGATGTACTTGGCTCAGAGGCAGCCACATGTGTGTGTGTCTGCATCGTTCTGTGTAATTCTGGGAAAACTGACTGGGGTGCAATGGCATTGGCATGCACAATTCTGCTTCTCCTCCTCCATACTTAGGTCTTTCAGCTCTTCTTTGCTTGTTTTGGAGGCAGCTTTCTGTGGAAAAAATAAAAGGACACCCATTCTTCATTGCTCATGATATATGGCCATGAGGGCAAAGCATTTTTTATTTTTCTAGATAAAATTTAAAAAGGAATCCCAGTCACAACATTTGTTTTCGTTTTGAGATTAATTTTCCAGGAACGTGGATTCTTGTCTTGGAAAGCTCACTGGGCACCTCAGAGAGCATGGCACCTGTCACTGAGGTCCTTAAGTGACGCAGCAACAGGACTGCCATGTATCTCCAGCATCTCCCAAATAGATGAGATTTGCAGATATAAACAAAAGCTCGAGGCACAATGAAAAGTACAAAAATATGATTAAGTAACTTCCCTGGAAGGGAAAAACCTGATTTTTTCCTCTTCTGTCTCAATCTGACAAGCTCCTCTGTCATCCATTAAGGCTTCCAAGAAAAAAAGCAGAGCAAGGCAGACATTACCTTGTAGGGTGGAAAAACAGACCCCTCCTTGTATTGTAGGTGATTTTCCCAGTTCTCTTTCACATAAAAAAAGGAATACAACATTGTTATGAATTTGTACATCAGCGTCTGAGTCCTGGCAGACTGAAACAAGAGGAGACACAGAGCAGGAATCAGAAATAGCTTTATTGTAGTGCTGGGTGTTTCTGCAGAGGAAGGACAAACGAGGCAAAGAGCTCATAAACACCCAGAAATAGGTGTGGTGATTTCACAGTGTACTTAACACCTGCTTGGGCATGACTTCTTGGAGGGCAAACACTGACTGCCTGCAGGCTGAACTCAGGAGGCAATCATTTCGGACAAAGAGATTTTAGGCAAAGGGAACAGGGGCTGGGTCAGGACTGTGGGGAGAGTGGAAGGGGCAGAGACAGTGAGTGGCAGAGCCCAGAGGCTCAGGATGCTGAACATCTGCCTGTGCACCAACTCTGGCACTGCATTGCTGCTGGTTCTGCAGTTCTGCTGGATGTTTTGTGAAACCAGCTGGGGACTCTTGCCAGGCTGCTGCTTTCCTCAGGCTCCCAAATCTCAACATGCACACACTTTGAGGTCCCTCAAGACAACCACCAAACCCCCTTGCTCACTTGTTCAGGAGCCATCCATGGATGTGTGGGTGCCCAAACACTGCTGCTGATCCTTGTGCAAGCCAGGGAAGCCTCCACAAAGAGCACCTGCACATTTGCTCCCCAGGTCTTGTTTAAAAGCCCTTTCCCAGAAAAAGGGTGAGCACAGCAAATGCCTGCTTGCTGAGCCAAGAAGCAGCACCTCTCTGGGTGACGCTCTCCCTTGCAGACATCTGTGAGTGCCACTTCCCTCTCTGCTCCCAGCCAGCATGAAAACCTGCCTCTGTCTTTCCTCACTACCGTGTCCTCCCTCTGTCTCCTCATTTCTAGAGCAAAGAAATGCAATGCCTTGACCATTCCTGACAAGTGGTGGCTGCCCGCTGCTGAAGGCTCGATGGAAGTGGTATCAATCCCGCACACCAAGGCTGAATTTTTGGAAAAGTGAGGTGCTTGTGCCTGCATGGTGGGGTGATGGATGTGCCAGAGAGAGGGAATGGGATGGTCCCCACAGCATCACCTCTGCAGTTCGTGTGCAGAGTTATACTCTTTACACTTTACTCTTTCTACTCTTTAAGGCCACTTTTGGGGTTTTTTTTTGAGGGAAACCCATCAGGTTTTGCTCTTCTGCTGCCTTGCACATAGCCCCGTGGGCATGGGATAAGGCCAGGGAGGGGGATGCAGCAGGGAGCAGGGGCAGGGGCAGGCAAAGGGCCAGGGAAGCCCATGGGCACACAAGATCTTATTGTACTGCAGAGGGGAAAAGCCAAGAGGCCTCCAAAGCTGCCCCCATACAAAAGAATATTCTATATTATGTATAATATATATTTAAAATATATATTTATTTGTACATAGACATACAAAAGTATGTTTTGCATTTTGGACACGGGTTGGATGTTAAAAAGTTTTGCAAAGTAACAGCAGCTGCCCAAGCCCCAACTCTCCTGCTGCCCCTGCAGAGAAAAGCACGGTCCGACACAAGCTCGGGTATCCCCTACGCGCCCCCGGGTAAGAGCTGGGTGCGGGGGTCGCCCCAGGCTGCCCTTGCCCGAGGGGGGCTCTGGGAGAAAAGAAGAGAAGCCCCGGGCTCCCGACTGCCGTGCCAGACCCCTCTGGAGCGCTGGGCGCTGGCGGGACATCCCCGGGGGGCTGACACGAGCACCCGGCCACGCTTATTGTTTGTTTTGGTTTGTCCTTTCCCGTCCGAGGCCAGGGACCAACTCGAGGGGGGACCCCGCACCCATCGCAGGGACGCGAGGGTTCCTCCGCTCTCGGGGCGGGGCAGCGCGGCTGCGGGCGGGCCGGGCCGGGCCGGGCCGGGCGGGGGTCGCGGAGCGGCGCGGGCGGAGCGGGCGCGGCCGCCAGGGGTCCCTCGCCGCTCACGGTTGCGGCGGCGGCGGCGGCGGCGGGACCGCGCCGGGCGGGAGCGGGCGGGGGCCGAGGGACGGCAGCTCCGGGGCCCCGCCGCCGCCTTCTCCTTCCCCGCCGCCCCCGGGGCAGAGGCTCCGCTCCGCCGCCCGCCGGCCCCGGCAGCGCCCGCTCCCGCCGCGCCGAGCGCTCCGCTCGGAGCCTCCGCCAGAGCGGGCAGCGGGCAGAGGGAGCGGGGGGTGAACGGGGCTCTCAAAGCTAGTCAGCGCCCCGAGCATTAGCGTGCCTTCGTATTCTTATTTCTTGTTCTTTTGTACCGTGTTGTGCCGGTAATTCCGCCGGCGCGCCGTGCCGAGCGCGCACAGAACGGCGGCGGTCCCGGCCGCGGGGCTGCCCCGGCTCCCGGCCGCCCTCGGCCCTTTGTTAGCGCCGCGAACCCTGCCCGCGCTGCCCGGGGCTCACGGCTCCGAAGGGAAAAAGAATTAAAGCCATGGCCGGATCAAAAGGGGGCTTCGCTGGGCGATTTTAGGGCTGCGACGAGACCAAACTATAAAACCCGACTGAGAACTGAACCACAATCGAAAGTGCTGGAGGTGGAATTTTTTTTTTTCCTTCCCGCAGAGACTCTGGGTTTTGTTTCAGAAACTTCATAGGCGTAGGAGCTGGCTGCAAAGGTTGAATCAGATCTATTCCAAGTTTTATCTGCCTCACAAAAGTCATTTTGGCAGCCAAGGAACCGACAAGACCTGAATCCAAAACCAAGCAGAAGTTCCCTGTTAGAAACTTTAGAGCAGGAAAATGTCTAGCACTTCAAAACAATGTAGGCTTTCATGTGAAGCTCTTTGCAAACTTACAAAACAGTAAGAAGTTCTTGGATAAAACCCTGTTTATTTGCGCTGCGCACCAACAGCAGGTCCAGGTTCCTGTCCCCAAGGTGAAGGGCCTGCAAGAGTGTGCAAAAATTGGCTCTAAATGCATAGTTGTGTATGGCTCCAACACAAAAAAGCTGTGACAAGCAACTGAATGAAGTAAATGCTTTTCCTACCAGAGTAGTGCAGCGAGTGCATCTGAGGCCATTCCTCTTCTCCTTCCTAGTTTGACATTTTCCTGGCCTCGTATGCTAATGGAAACCGTCCTAAACTAGCAGGTATCACCTGCCCCTGCAGGGAAGCAGCATCTCCCTCTCGTAGTACTTGCCACAAGTGAAAATTTCTGGAAACAAGTGAGAAAGCTGAGTTAAAAGGCTTTATCTTGCACATGTAACGCTGCTGCAGAATGCGACACAGACCGTCGAGAATCTGAGCCGGTTACAAAACTGCCATTCAGCACAGAGGCAAGTTTCTTGAGCATCTCAGTGTGTCCCCACATTGCCCTTCTGAGGTCCTCAACATGAGGTCTTCCTCCTGCCGAAGACCTCACAGATGGGGCAGCAATTGCTGCGGGAATAAACTGCAGCCAAGGAAAGTGGAATTAGGCATCGTGCAGCCAGGGCTTGTGTATCACCGTTTCCCCTTGAAAAATTTACTCATTTTACTTGTGATTTGAATTGCAGCTGCAGTCTGAATTGCAGGACCCTCTGCGCTGTGCCATGCACAACTGCATAATTACAGGACGGCATGTTCTCCACTTGATTGCGATCTGAGCAGGGTGCTTCCTCCCACCCCGCCAAAATGGCCCCCAGCCAGAGCCCATCAGCCTGCCTGGGGGAGGGAAACCCGCTCTGCTGGGAGTGCAGGGCACAGTTCGCAGGGAGAAGAGCAGGAAGAAGCGCTCCCAGTTTGTGGAAAACTGGAGGGTATCACAGAAGGCTGCAGAACCAAAAAGGCAGCTGGGTAATGCTGCAGAGCACAGGAGTGGAAGGGGTTGGCTCTCTGTTGACTGCTTGCAGCCTCCCAGACCGAGGGTGTGTGGGAGCCATCAGCAAGAAGACTCTGGCTGTGTTGGGACATCAGGACTTTGGGGGGTGACACCTGGAAGCTATTAGGCTTCCTACAAACAGGTCTCCAAGCTGCTCCAGGAAGACAGATGACTAAAAACAACATTAACCTTCAGCACACATACTCCATGACTGTCCGGACATGGCAGCTTTTAGAAGAACGTTCTTGATCTTAACATCTTTTACCTGTGATTCAAAACATCCTAACACGCGACCTCGTGGTGTATGGGATATCAGGGGGTTTGTGCAAGCAGGGGTCCCAGCTCTGTGCCTGAGCAAGTCACATTCCAGTGTTTTTTCTAATGATGCATTTACCTTCTTCTGTGTGCAGGGTAAAGTGCACTGAGACATTTTAATCAGCATTGTCAGGAGATGTTTCTTGTCTTGGCTTCAGAAGCCTTGTCTGCATCCTGTTTCACTGTCCAACTCTTCCTGTCTAATAGTTGTTATGCTACATAATTTAGATTTGGAAGCAGGAAAACTGCATGGAGAGATGACCCAGAAACTTTCTGGAAGCACGATCAAGGCAGACACGTAACTTCTTTAATTACTTTTTATATTTAAGTGCTTTCCTCCTCTGCTTTATTTCTGGGTTCACGTCAACAGAGCTTTCTTCTTTATCTACTTCAAACATGATGTCTCCTACCAGGGCTGCTATTTAATTATTTTCCTGTAATACGCATCTGGAAGCATTGTAGATTCTTTCCTCTGTATTACAGTGCATGTGATTTGTTTTCTTGCTATCCAGCTGGATCATGCTTTTTTATAGATGAAGATTTACTGAAGTGAGAATCTTTTCTCCAATTAAATACTCTCAGTTTAAGAAATCATTCTCATTTTATGTGCAAAGGGTGTGTCTTGAAGCCTATCCAGGCAATACAAGGTAATTGATGTTTCCTCCTTTGTGAGGTGTTTTTTCGCAAGTTGTTTATGTTTTATCAGCGAGAGAGCCCTGTGTAGTCAAAAGGTTATTCATAAATAATGAGCACACAGAAGTCTTGTCCCTCAGATGAAGGGAAAATGGAGAGAGAGCAAACCCACAGCTCCTCCTGAGGCCAGGTGTCACCATCAACATCTGCCCCAAGGTACTGGCACTCACAATGGATTTGCCCTTTCCAGGAAAGGTGCTCCTGGCCGTGGCGAGTCTGGACACACGTGGGGTGATGCTCTGACCACTGCAAAAGGCAGAGCTGAATTTTATGGCAAGAAATCCCTTTAGTACAATCATCTGGGGAGAGCTCACAAATTTCTGGGTGCTGGAGCCAATCTTTATCATTTGAAGATTTTCTTTGAGACCTCTACCTGGACAGCATGTGCTGTAGTTGAAATGTCAACTCAATCATTCTTCAGTGAGGTGTTGTTGCATTTTTTTTTCCTAAAGATACATTTAAAGGGCAACTCATTTGCATAAGATTTTCATATCCTTGGTCTTGAAAAGGCTTAAGGAGCCAGGACTGTGATCTGAAATCTAATATTCTTACCTTTTGCAGTGGCAGAGGACAGGGGGAGTTGTCATTAAAAAACGATTTTGTTCTCTTGGTAAAGGAGTATTGTATAAACTCTGAAAGATATGGTTAAAATAGTAAATAGTGTTACAGTTTTGGATTTTTATTGCTTTACCCCAGGCATTTACTGTTGGTTTTCTATGTGAAATGTGATGGAATTATTGTGAAGATGCATTGTTTAAATATTAAACATTAATGTTCTTATTTTGATGGCGAAGCCAGCATTAAACCTGTTAATTTTTCATTAAAGCACCTAAAGCCAAATTTGTTTAAGCTCTCAGTTTGCTGTCATCTTCATAATAGAAAACACCAAGTAAAAGACACACAGATGTGAAAATAAATAGGAGAGAAATGTAGGAGCCAGCTCCAGGCTTCCTCACAAGGTGCAGTGGAGCTGCAGGGGAAGAGAGAAGCAGCAGGAGGAGAAGGAAGAAGAAAAGCAGCTCAGGGAAGAGAGGATGAGGGAGGAAAATATAAGAATCTACAGAGCAACAGCAAAAGGGTTTGTAAGTATGAAACACACGGCACGGGAAAGGGCTGATCCATGGGAAGCAACTCCCACTTTGCAAAGGGCATCAGGGGGTGCAGGGCTGGAGAAAAGTCAGTGCTGGGGATGGCACGTGCCACTGTGGGATGGGGCCTTTCTGAGCCCCAGCCAGCGCCCTCACAGCATTCCCAGCAGGAACTGAAGGCAGGGATACTTCATGGCCGAGTTTGGCCCCAGGTGCTTTATTTGATCTCGGTGTGACGCGAGAAGTGTGAGCCAGCTCCCGCTCACCATTCCTAACATCAAGGGCTGCACCTGTAAAATTACATCCAGATGGGAGCGTGTGCCATCACTGTTGTTTTGTGATCGCCAGCAAGAAAAATAACTTGCAGGAGGTGTTTGTGTGCAATCCTTTTGAGCATAAATGATTTTAAGCTGTGGTTGGCGGGTATGGTAGTGGCTGGGCAGGGAGATGGAGTAGGAAGCGCTGGATGAGGCTGCATTTGCCAAGCAAGGAGAAGGATTTTACAGTAATTGAGATGTGAAATGCTGAGAGTCTTGACAAGAGTTTTAGCTGTACAGATGGGTAAGGAAGGCCATATCTCAGAGATGTTATGCAGAAAGAATCTGCAAGCAGCAGAGAGAGAGTTTGGATGTGAGCCCGGGGGAGGCACCCACAGGAGTCGCTGCCCAGGTGACTCTGGAGAGGAAGTGAGGGATGGAAGCATGAATGGAGGGAGACATGGAGGGGCGGGTGGGTGTCTGGGGGAACAGGGCTGTGCAGAGCTCTCAGGATCAGGGATCCATCTGCAAAAGGGTGAGGCAAAAGATGGGAAGCTGTGTTTTACCCTTGCTGTGTGCAAGCTGATTTCTGCTTGTCCACATAAAGATGAGACTTCAGATTTTCGTCTGGGTAGGAGACAAGTCGCCAGTAATGCACTAGAACTAGGAGAAAAAATATATTCATGGCTAACAAAGGACTAACACCTTCCCTTTCATCCACAGAGATTTCCAGCTATAAAGACCAAAAAGAAATATAATAATACTTAATATAAGCTATTTTATTAGAAATAATAGGGGAAGAAGGCCCATATTTAACTTTGGTTATTAGACTCTTTTTTTTAAACACCACTTTTCTGTTGTTTTAACCAATCCAATTAACCCTGTTAGAAAAGTCCCATCCTATTTAATGAGGATAATATTGACAAGGACTTACAGACATGCTATAGAATGACTGCAAAATCTGGGGGGGCCTGATACACGAGAGGCCTAAACTGTGCTGTTGGCACATGAGCACTGAAGGAGGCAGGGTGATCAGGGATGCTGGCGCAGTGGGATACGGTCCAGCCAACTCACAGGGCAGCAAGCAAGCAGCACTGTATTCCACTGGATTGTGCATAGCAGCCCAAAAACCTTCATCACTGCTGCTGGTCATATTTTTCACCTGAATTATTTAAGCTCTTTTCTGGAAGGGCAGACTCTGTGTATTCATCTTCTTCAGTCTGTCCTTCTCTTTCTCCTTGTTTTTCTTCCCTCTCTGCCTTATGTGACCAGCTTATTTGCAACGTTTCTACTGCAATCCTGCCGAGATTAATTTTCACTTTTTTATTGAAAAATCAAAATCTTTGGAATTAAAAGCTCCCAATATTGAATTTTCAATACAGGTGAAAATTATGCTCTGCATGACAATGAGGAGAAGGTTGTGCTGAGCTGGGAACACGATGACGTAGGAACCAGTGAGTTCATGTTTGACCCACACAAGACAACAGGGGCAAGTATTTAAAGAAAAGCAAGAAAGCAAAAAGCATTTGGGAAGTGCAGCAGTGAACATGGGGGAAGGAGCTTTTCCATTCAGGGCAGGGGTGGTAGGAGGAATTTTCCTGCCTTTCAATTGCAAAGCAAAAGCAGGAGCAGGATGCAGAATTTTTGGGTGATGGATGAGTTTGTGGAAAAGCATTGGAGACTTAAGGGTTCCCATCAGGGGAGAAGCAGGTTCTTAAGTGCTGCTCTGGCTGCTCCCACCTGTCCATTCCAGGGGCCTCATGCCTGCAAATGCCTGGCTGTGCCCCAGCATGGGCTGAGCGATGGGAGGGCGGGTCATGGCAGTGAGGGGTAAACCCCTCTGCTGCAGCAAATGCAGTGAGGAAGCCGAGGGTGTTTTCTTTGTTAAATCTTCCACTGAACTGATGCAGATCAGCAGCAACATCACCAGCTTCACTGGCACCCAGCATCCCTTTAATTACCATCCAGCCTGGCTCCGAGAGGGGTTAAGCAAGGCCATGGTGACACTGCCAGTACACGCTGTGACTGCTTGCCTGGCTCGCACCAAGTTATCCACATCTTGCATTTTCCTGGAGTATCCTCCTTTCTCTGCTAGGCCCTTTGTAGTTGCCTGGGCCTGTGCCCAAGTGAGAGGTGCACATTCAGAGAGTGGCCACCCTGGGAGGGACATGCCAAGAGAGAGGCCTTGTGCGTGCCTTGTGGTGGGTCAGAGACTCTCAATACAGTCCCAAAAAACTTTTCCATCCAATCTCCAAGAGCACACTACTGCTCAAGCACTGTTTCATTTCCTGTGAGTCTTTGAAGATAAGGAAAATCATGTAGGTCTCAGTTTCCAGTGAATGTGAGACTCCAAAATTAATTCAGAGCAATGGTCTGCTTCTCCCATGCTGTCCACCCAGAGCCCTAAGCCCACAGCTGGCCCTTGCAAAGTCAGGGGAAGTTTTGCTGCTGGCATTGACTGTCCTGGGAATAAAGCAGGGCAAGGCAGGGAACACAAAACACAGGGTGAATCCCTGGAGTGCCTGAGCCATGCAAAGTGTTGGGTAGCTGCACCAGGGATCTCAGCCATATTATCTGTATGGGAAACCCTTGCTGACCTGGAAGGAGCCACCAGGAATGTTCCATGACACAGCCCCAGGCCCTGGAGGGAGCAGCCAGCGGCACCTGGCCCCATTGGGCTCGGCACCCTCGGGTCACAATAGCCATGAGTCCTGCCCCATGCAAGGAGACAACAGGAGGAAATAAATTTGGATGCAAAGCATTGCTGTAAAAGTTCACTGTCACTCCCTCCCTCCCATCGACCCCGTCTGCCCTCCCAGCTGGCCCCAGGGAAAGAAGCTGGCAGCAGCAGTGAGAAGTGCTGCAGATGGATGGTGTGTCACGGGCACAGCTGGACAGATCTGGCACCCAGGTGTCGGTCCGGTGCCTGCCAGCTGCCCAGCAGCCCCCAGATATTTGTGGATTTGTGGCCGAGAGATTAAAGGGGAGAGGAGTCTCCCTCCTCACTTGGAGCACAGTGAGGCAAGCAGCCTTGCTGGGGGAGTTGGTGGAAGGCAGCAAAGCTTTCCCACCAGGATCCTCAGGGCCAGGTTACTCTGCCAGAGAGGGCATGGAGGGTCCAAGGGCTGGACATGGTGGCTGCTGCCTTGCAAACCAGGTGAGTGCTGGCAGCCCCACAGACACTGCTGAACTGGTGTGGCCACAGCTGAGCATGACTGAGGGCAGGGAAGCCTCTGCAGGTCCTCTCCTGGAATGCCTGTGGTGGAGGCAGGCAGTCTGGACATTGGAAGAGACCATCTCCTAAAGCAGGTGGCCCTGCTGCTCCCAGAGGGGTCTTCCACTGGATGCCATCCTGAGAGATGGAGAAATGAATAATGGAAATAAAAGCTGGCAGTTGGTTAGGTACCAGATGATCATGACCTCATTTTTTTGGTGCAAAAAGAAAAGTTAAAACCCAGTACTAATTAGGGACATTTGGTGCTTACATTGATAGAGATTATGGGCTGAATAGCCTGGCAAAGAAAACAAGAAATATGTTAATTGTTGTTGCTGAAAGATATTTTCTTAAATGCCCAAATCCCTAAGCTCAAAGGATTGAGAGGTTATGCCCAACCCAATTAAAAAGGAACAAAACTGAAGTTATGTGTACATATTTCTAAAGAAATATGTTTGTGAGGTTTATGTGCGAACTAGTGTGCCTATATATGAATGTTTGCACACACAGATAAATGAAGATAGGAACCAATCAATGGATAAGATGAAGATAGGAACCAACTAATAATGGATAAGATGCTTCCCTGGACACTGGATGTCAGCATGAGTGGCCTTCAGGAATGGCCAACAGGAGAGATGGGTTTCATGGTTTCCTTCCCACTTCAATCACTCCCACATTGATCATGATGTGTCTGGGAATGTCGGTGTTTGTGTTACACGGACTTAAATGCATCAGCAGAAGAATGGGAAGTGGGTTGCGATGAATGTTGCCAAGAGGCAAGAAACAGCATAGAATTGGTAAAATAAAAAATAATGGATCAAAATTATATAAAGTTATAGTTAAAGACAATTAATGTGGGGGGTTTAAAAGCATATTAGTAGCACAGGCAATCTGAATAACACTGTATCACTCAACAGGAATTATAAACTGTCAGTCAAACATTATATAAAAAGGGCTTTGCAACCAGTAAATATTCCTTTTGTGCATTTGGGAATGAACATACGCGATATTTGCATCCCAAGAAGATGACAATGATGAGGATGTCCAATTTTCCAGCTCCATGTTGGCTCCATCTCTGCAGGGCTCCAGGGTGCTGCAGAGTTCCACAGGGTGATGAGGGCTTTGGCCAAAGGCCTCCCTGGCAGCTGCTGCTGTGATCACACAGTCTCCAGGCCTGTCCACGGCAATGGCCTTCCACAAACGTGCACTCCCCATCCTGCTTCGTGTGTTTTGTCCAGCCAGGCTTGCAGAGTCCTGCTGGAGGGGGACCCTGGAGACAGCAGAGGGTCTGTGCTTTGGAGGGCTGTCCATCCTGCTCCCCTCTGCATCTTGCCCGGACAAAACCCACCAGAGCTTCCACAATGGGACAGATTTCCCCAGGCCAGCTGACCCTGCAGAAGGTGAGGCTGTCCTCACCAACCTGGAGCTGGACATCATTTAGAGGCTGCCCTTTGAGAGCTGTTTTTACCATGAGTCATTGTATTCATGGGACTCAAGTGCAGTTTTTTTTCTGAAGTGCAGCTTGTACAATAAGCAGTTACAACAGAGATATCAATAGCTCCTGCTACAGACTCAACTTTAACCAACATCTGGGAGAATCTCTCAAGATGATATTTATTATCTGTTTTCTGCTCAAGATGATGCTCAGTTGGCTTCCACTGACTCAGTAAGCAAAGGCATATTTTTCCAGACTGGTCTAATTTGTAATTTTATTGGTTACTCCTTCTCTTTTTAAAGAGGCTGTTGGAGATTTTTGATTTCTCATAAGCCATTAATGGAAATTCTAAGGGAACTTTTAAGTTTAGTTAGCTGGTTTCTAACCATTAAATAAAATTCACTTGCTTTATCTGTGAACCGCCTGCACCTTCTGCAGGATGGCCATGCTGTTGACATCCTGCATACTGTGGCCTTTCAGCCTGGATACACAGGAAGATTCTGAGCCAAGCACTCACACATTGTCTGTCCATCACTCTGCCCAGCCTGTGCTGTTCGTGTGTTATCCATTCCCATCACACCACCTCCTGCACTTCAGAAAGTTTGGAGATGCATTGTACCTGATAGCCTGCAACTAAGGGTTCCGCCAGGCTGTGTAGTGATAGTGCTTTGCCCTTCCTGAAGGATGCAGACTGCCTTCCTTCAAAAGGGCTGTGTGACTCATTCAAATTGCTTTTGTTGTTTTTTCTTTATTAAGCAAGTTCTTTCTAATTGCTAAGCCTCCCTTTCTGTCCCACTGGAAGCTGGACTAAGGCAAGTTACTACAGAGTTTAGCCTCAGAGGTGCCGTTCTGTTTAGTTCATAGATTTACTGCTGATTATCAAAGTGAAATAAGACAATAAAGAATCATTTTCTTGCCATGCCTGGCCTCCCCACAAAGCACAGGACAGACATGGGTAGTCCAGGAATACTGACTCCCACAGTAAGTGCAACCTGGCGACATGAAGCTGAGATCTTTGAAGTGACTGGGCAGAAACATGTGGGAAGGCTTTCCCAGTGCCATGGTAAGAGCAGCAAGGCTGGAAAGAGGCCCTGCAGGGCTGTTTGGGGCAGGGGTTCCCCTGCTGTCCTTGGCACCCCATGGAGGGGAGCCCTCTCTGCTCTGCCTGGGGACAGGGTGTAAATCAGCACGCTGGCACCTTGGCAGGCATTGAGGTGAATCTTGGGCCACATGTGCAGGGGTGCAGCATAGCTTCATTGCAGCACAGCTTCCCATTTTACAGGATGCTTTGCCCTGAAAAAAGCTGATCTGCTTGGCCTGGAATCTGGTCAGAAGACAAAGCAATGCAAGCTCTCTATGGGGAGCTACCGTGGTGCCATAGTGGGATTTTTTGGTGCTGAATATGCTAAAAGGCTGGCCTGGCTTACCAGCTTCAAACACACATCTGCCCCTTTGAAGTGAGACTTGACAGATAAGCTGCTAAACTGACCTGGAGGCCTATGACTCACAGCCTGTTTCTATAGGCTATAACAGTCCAGTCTACTTTCATACAAGTTAGATTCTTCCACATCCTTTTCTTGAAGTGGGAAGTGTGGAGTTTCTCCCATGGGTTTTGGGACACCTCTTTGTGGTTCCTTCTCAGGGATTGAGAGAAAGAGGAAGAAGTACTCCACAAAGAGAAGTGTGGGGAGATACATCAACCTCAACTTAATGTTTCTCTTGCTAGATTTAATATAATTGCTTTAATTGCACTATACCATTTATGTTATACCACAGTTGCCTAGCTTTTATACTGTGTAGTAAGTAATTCTAATTAAGATCTTTGGACTGTTCATTTGTCTTAATAACTGACTCATCTATTATAAATACATCTGATTTGCCATCATTAAAACTTGTGGGGCAAAGTTATAAAGTTTAAACCATTGACAGTCTGAGGCTAAAATCAGATCCAGCTGTCCCTAAGCTCCTCTCTCTGAGAAGGAGTTTAGAAAGCAAGGAGGTCCTCTTGGCCCCTTGTGATTCAGCAGCAGGGCTTCTTTAATTAAAATTTGTCTGAAGCTCCCACTCCACCTGTGACACCCATGGACTGTCTAAAACATTGGGACACACCCTAACAGGCAGGCCACATCTGGAGCACAGATGTGGCCAAAGCCACCGTTTCACGTGTAGCTGGGGAACCATGGTGATGTTGCTAGAAGAAAACAGATGCTTTGCTGAGGGGAGGTGGGAATCACATCAGATGGAAAAGGCAGATTTTACCCATGCTAGGACAGAGAGGCTGAACTGATCTCCTGCCCCTCCAGCAGGGAAGCCATCAATGCCTTGGAGTTGCCTCAAGCCAACTCCAACCCCTGTGGTCAGATCAGCAGCACCTGATCTTAAAATTTTAAACATCTGTGCATGCAGGTGGGCACAGCCTGCTCTGAGATAATACCCCTTTTGCACAAGGAGTCCTTCTCTCTGAAAATCACTCACATGGGCTGTTTCCATCTTGCTCAGGGTCAAGGGCTTCGATGGCACAGAGTGGTCACTTCTGTGGGGGCTCTTCCCCAGCTCCTGAAGCTGCTGTGATGTAGCCCAGATGTGGGTTGTCCCCACGCAGGGTTGGAGCTACCACAGCACTGTGGCACCCACAGCAGGCCCTTTGCCTGTGTTGGCGTGCCAGAAAGCCCATGCTTTCCCACTCAAGACTCTGTTGTCCTTGCACAAAGCACCAGGCTCAGACCACTCTGCAGGAATAAACAGAGGGCTTGGCAGGAGGGCCCAGTGCCTTGGACCCTGTTTTGCTCTTGAATGAGTTTGGGATGCAGTGGGGGGTTGTTGCATCCCTTCCCTCAGGAATTTCCTTGGGATGGCAGCCAAGGTGTGGGGACAGCATCTAGAACTTAGTTACTGCATTTACAAAACTCACACTTTGCAAAATGCAGTTCAATGCCAGTGTAGAATGGGGTTAAAAATGAAAACCTACACAATTACAGCAATTGCACAACCATGGCATTGGAGCCCCCATGGCTACGAAGGCTGAGCCCCAGGGAGGGCTGGCCTCAGCTGTGGACTGGAGGCTGCAGGGTGCTCCCTCTCTGGGTGCCTGGGGGCTGTGGCCTCCCTCGTTCCTGCCCTGAATGAGAGCTTTCATGGGCCCTCAGTGCTTCTGCCAAAGGGAAGGGACAGCTGCTTCTTGTGCTTGAGCCAGGTGCAGGTGATGAAGGGGAGAGGGGCCCAAGTGCTGTGGGGCCATCTGGTAGTGCAGAGCTTCTAACCTGCTCTTGTTGGGAATGCTGGGACGACACCCTCACTGGCTGCATTCACTTTGACACTGTCCATGGGATAGTTGGGCACACCTGTGTCTCCTGTGAGCTCTCACCATGTAGGCAGGCTGTTAGGGGAGAAACTGCAAACTAAAGATTGCATGAGAAGTTAGGCTTCACTGTGCCATCCTTGCTTTCTCTGGTGAGAGAGTGAGCACTGAGCTGCCCAGCTCTGGAGCCAGGGGCAAGTGGATTTCCTGCTTATTTGCAATGTCACTGCTATGTTGATAGTACCAATTTGTTAGGGTTAATAAATAGGGCTTCTTCAGGAAGCTTGCTGGGAAAGGGTTCTCTGCAGAGAGGACTCTCCCCTCTCCCTCTCCAGCTCTGAGGGGTGTCCCTGCTGGATCTGGGAGAGGCAGATACTAGGGGATTAGCGCGCGCTGGAAGGGCTGCAGCCAGAGGGAAGGCTTGGCACCGCCGCCTGGATGAGAGCTCGCAACAATGGCGAGCTGCAGCCTGCCAAATCTCAACACAGCAGGCAAGGCTAGGCTCAGCTCTAGCTAAACGGGAGCCGTGTAGGACCCTCCATTTTGGAAGAGCGCTAGCAAGGTCTGGCACTTGGAATTCTTGGCATCCACAAGTGTCTTCGCTCTTTCTTATCCCCTCCTGTTCCCAGTAGATTTTGCATCCTTTACAATGGATAAATTATACATGCAGAGTTTACTCTCCTACCCGAGCTTCGAGAATACCCCGGTGCCAGCCAAGGGAGCTGGTGCATGGGGGAATAGCCAGGAATGTTTAAAATAGTCTGGCCATGTGACTTTGGGGATTGGAAAAGGAAAAAAAAAGAAAGAAAGAAAAAAAATCCTTTCCCCTAACACTTTAAATGCAAACCAACTTTTTTTTTTTTTCACGGGAGAGAGTCATGAACTGGTGATCTGTGCGCCAGTCACGAGCCAGCAGCTCTGGTTTCCCTCCTGGATGCAGAAGCGGCTGTCTGGGCCCTGGGGCGAGGCGCTCAGAGCCAGAGCCTGCACGGTGGGTGGCTGGATCCAACCTGGGCCGAGGTGGAGGCGGCTGCCATAGGGAGAGCGGGAAGGTGGCAGAGCCTTCCTGTCCCTCCCACTTTGGCTGGCGCTGAATGATTAAAACTAAGGGCGGGTGTACCTGCACTTGTACATACAGCTTGTTCTGTGTCAGCTCTTTGTAGGGAGAAAAACCAGCCATGGAAAGGGAGACTCAAGTGATATGGATCCCAGTTTGGACATGGAGCCATCTGGGTAAAGTGGGGTGCCCAGCCCCACATACGCCTCCCTGTTCAGCTGCCCACGCGCACCCTGTTCTTCTGTCCCTGCATCTCCCTGCCTGTGGGGGCACCCACTGCATCCATCTCCCTGTGTCTGGTCACAGGAGCACCCCCATACTCCCAGGGATAGTGACAGGGACAGTGTTCCCCAATATTCCAGCACTGCCTCATGCCCAGGGTTGACTGCTGCTGCTCACCCCACTGCTGGGGGGCAGAGGGGTAGCAGCATTAATGAATATTTTAATGATGGCTACTGGCTTGTACTACAGGCATCTGAGTCTCATTTGAATTCAGGCAACTTTAAGCTCTCTTGGCAGTATAAAAGGGCCTGAAAGTGGATTCCAGTCACATGTGCATTTGCTTTTAGACTCCAGTGCAGTGCCAGCGTGATGTAAAGGGGCCTCCACGAGCCGGAGAATCAGGCCCTGCATATTTTACACTCTTTTATAGCTTACTGTGACTCTGCTTATCTCTAACAGTTAAAAAACGAGTGCCAATGGTCTACACGCTGGATACGTATCATGCAAAACCAAATATAGCACGGCTCAAGAACACTCTTTGCATAATGTACATATGTATTTCATTTATTTTTGTAAAAATTCTGCTTAAGCATATGGAAGGAAAGGAGTGATAACACTGCCTAGAGGCAGATATAATGTGGTCAGGCAATGTGCAAGCTTCCTCACACAGCTCGAGGAATGTGCCTGAGTTTGAAGTTGTTACATGAGTCCTGGACAATTCCTTAGCGGCGAGAAGCAAGTAGGTCATACAGATGACTTTGTGACAGGGGTCTTCATTCACATCAGATGGCAGAGATCCTCCAAATGCACTTCACCTGGGGCTTATGTTTTCTAACCCAGAACTATGGATGTGCAAGACTCTGGCTGAAAATAACCATGCAGATCCATATTTAGGAGCCTGCATGCATGAATTTTTCTTCAAACTTTTGGCTTGCCACATCAACGCTGTCCTACCAGTAATTCTACAAACCCTCTGGCTTATATTGCATA
This sequence comes from Calcarius lapponicus, assembly GCA_039654755.1. Taxonomy (NCBI): domain Eukaryota; kingdom Metazoa; phylum Chordata; class Aves; order Passeriformes; family Fringillidae; genus Calcarius; species Calcarius lapponicus. Next base: position 84,747,075 of record CM077465.1, on the reverse strand, counting down.
GCACAACCACAAATGCCAGTTGCAAAAAAATTTTAAAATAGAAAAGGTAAGCCATTAAGAGAAAAAAGAAATTAACCATATTTAATAAAATTTAAAGCTCCTTGTTCTTCCCTGGCAGGGACAGCCAGACAGGACTGACCCCAGTGTCTGGCCCTGAGCATGCTGGGCTCCTGCCAGTGCTCCAAACAAGAACTCTGCTTTGTTCATCCTAAAGTGTGCCTCTCTTCATGCTGCTTTTTCCTACTTTCCTTGTATGAAGACAAAATTATATTCTTAAAAATCAGAGTGGCTTCTGCTACAGATTGGGGTAAACCACATGTCAGCTTTAACTTGGGGATTCATCATCTCTCAGCCACAGTGGGAGTCACCAGGGCCTGTTCGACACTGCATCGCACACACCAGCTCCTGGACGCTTCGCCAAGCCAGCCCTGAGCCTTCTGGGGCCCTTGGCCAAACCTGGTGGCCTTGCTGTGCTGAGAGGATCTCCCAGTCCTGCTGCAGCTCCCAGTAAGCAGGGAAGATGGGAGCACTGAACTGGCCAGCATCTCACTTCCCCTTAATAGTCTCTCCTGGATTTACCCCTGACTTTTACAGGTGCAAATGAGAGGCAAATGAAATACTTATCACTGGCTGGTGTTTGCAGATCCAGCAGCATGTGAGGTACTTGGAAGCTGCCATGCAGAAGGCAGCTGTCTGTACTGGGGTGCACAAAATTCAAAGGCTGATCTTCCAAAGAGCTTGCACCTTGGGTGGGCAAGATTCTCAGCTTGATTTCATGTTTAAGTTCATTTTGTTCAGGAAAACACCAAAGCATGTCTTTATCTGTAAGTGGATAATTTAATGTAATTCTGGATAATTTAGTGTAGCTCACCGAAAAGGGGTGCTTTGCTAAACAGGGGCTGTAAGAACACACTTAAGCAAAACTGAAGTCAATGGGCTTTACTTCTGAGTATCATGACCTGGTGTCTGAAGCATTGGGATCAAGATCTAAAGAGCTTGATGGAGAAGGGAAGGATGAAGAAATAGAGATTATGGTGACACTAATGTGGTTACTCATGGGCACAAGTGCTGGGCATGCATTTTACCAATGGATTTGTGTAGATTTTGGCTCACAGGCTTTGTTTTAGGAATTGGGGGATTCGTGCTCACGGTGCTTTCTTACTGGCTTGCAAACACTTTCTGCTGAGAGGCTGTTTTGCAGAAGAAATCAGACTGGTCTGAGAGAGACAAGGTTGGAGCAGAGGTGTCTTAACAGGGCAAAGAGCTATCAGAGTATGGACATAACAGAGGCACTAACATCTACGAAGATACCTTTTTCTGTGTCATGCTCTCCCTTTCTACCCTGAGCCAAAGCTTAATCTAATTTTTTTAACTGGTATAAAGTGGTTTGCTTAATATAGTCTTATGCAGCTGTAAGTGAGAATAAAATTAGATCTTGGTGTGCTAATTGGGGCCCTGACCCAGAGGAGCAGTTAAACATACGCTTAGCGAGAAGCAGGAGAGCCACTCTACCTGAGTCAGTGAGGCTATGCTTAAGCTTGAGGTTAAGTATCATTTCAAGTATTTGGAGCACACAGTTCACAAGAGCTGGTTTCCAACCTCCTCCCATTTCTGCCTGGATACCTCAAAGGTCCAAACATTTACATCTTAAAATAGTGAGTGTTTCACAGGGAACTATTATCATTTTCCTACCCTCCTTGGAGGAAAATTGCCCTCCAAATTAAGGGGTGAATTTCATTTTAGGAGAACTGCAAGACTAGAGACAAAGGCATCTCTCCTTTACTGATCTTCATTTTGCTAGCAGTGGGAGTTTCTGGTTGCTCCTTCAGTGGAGGAATTAGAAGGAGGTGTTTGTAGGAAAATGTGTGGTTCACTGGCTTGCAAACTGTAGAAGACAGGAGGACTAGGTCTTAATTTAAACTATTAATTGGAAGGAAGCAATAAAACATAAAAGATTTACTTGCCTACAAACCTCTGAAATGTCTTCTATTTTTAGAATTCTCTGCAAATGCTTTTCATGCAAATGTACACTCCCGTATACATACGTATGTATATCTCTGTTATGTAAATCAACTCTTGATTTCTTATTCACTGTGTTAAGGAGCTTCAAAAAGGCTTTGGCATTTCTTTTACTGTGATGTGATTTTTATTTTTAAAGAAATAGTTAAAGTTTAAAGAAACCTGCATGCCATAAAGGTACTTTTAAAGCAGCCTGACTCTGGTAGTTGTGTTCAAGCTAAATACAATCTGGTTGTGCCGGTCCCCTGAAGTACTTCCCTAAATACTGTCAAACTTTTAACAGCTTGCTTAAAGCTGATGCTGAAGTATCTGGCTGAACTGAGCCTTATCCATTGATCCAGGTTGTTTGCTCAGCACCTGGAGAGCCAGGGACTTGAGGTGGGACAGACGAAGTACAAGGAGTTGGCTTAACCTCCCTGGCCCGCCAAAAAAACACATATCAGGCCCATGGAGCCATGGGAAGCCTTTACCTGCAATGCAGGGTCCCACTGAGTCTTGGGTCCTCCACCCACGTGTCCAGTGATGGCACTGGGCAGGCAGCTCTGGATGTGTGTCTGCTGGAATAAAACTTCTATTCTTTAAGTCATCATGAGTCTCCATCCTGCTGGCAGTGAGTCAGGAGATGACTACCACGGACCCCTTCAGTGCAACACCACCTTTTATAAAGTCATCAAAATCCAGAAGGAAGCCAAGAATTCCTGAGGCTGGATTGCATTGCAGTGTGCCCAGTAAGCAAAGATGTACATTACATGTATGCCTAAAATGGAAACACGAGCTGGTGCTTGCTTCAAAGGCAGCAGCCAGCAGATTCTCTCTGGAGCCCAAATGCTCGTCCCAGCAGACAGCTCTACTGGCTGAGAACAAAGGTGAGAGAGAGGCAGGCCCCAGCCCGCAGGTGCTGCAGAGCAGCAGCCAGACCTGCTGCAGAATATCTGCAAATAAAGTGGTTGTATCCCACCACATCTGTAAGAGGACTAGAACATTCAGCAATCAGAAAATATCTTGGCAAATATTTTTTATCCCCCTGTAAGGAGAAGGATGTTTCCTAGTAGCAGCTTCTGCCTGTGCCCGCTGTCAGCTGCTTTGCGTGACTTCCCTTTTCACTTTAAGCTGTCTGTACCGAACACCAAAGGAAATGATGTGGGATTATTTTACACCCAAGTTGTATATCCCATAAAAAAGGGAGCACCCTGCTGTGGCAGGCAATGGCTTCCATACAGTGGCAATGCATAGAAAACAGACACCGACTTTGAAAAGTAAAACACTCCAGGGAGTCGCTGCTCTCCCTGAGGAAATAACATTTACAGTGCACCAGCTCCATTTCTTACAGGGACGTTTCTAACCTGTTGTCTGGATTTTAATGCAGTTCAGGCTGTCACATCACACCAAGTTATGAGATGCCTTTAGTGAATAAGAACAATGGGCTCGAAGGATTGGGTTTTGTTGGTTGTAAATGTTGTTTATTGATGAAGATTAATGAAGGAGAGTCAGTGCAGAGCAATCAGGTAATGGAAGCAAACCAGTGATGTCCCTTTACCACCGATTGCCCCTCTAGGGCAGGAGGACCAACTGTCCCTCAGTCTTGATTTTCACTAGGGTCTCAGTGCTGAGCTCCAGCCAGAGAGGTGAAACTGTGCAATTTCCATATTGCCTGCATTCCCTGAATATTCATTCCTCTTGCTCAAAAAGGAAAAGAAAAAAATAAAGGAAAGAAGAAAGCAAGCCTCACATTTTCTGTGGCATCTCAAGCTGGGGGGAAAGGCCAAGATAAATGGATACTTTCAAGGTCATTAGCTTGTGGAGCTCACAGTTTGTATTGCCCTGCCAGAGCCTGGCTTGGAGAGGTTATAAATGCTTTTCGTCTGGAGCAGGGAGCTCATTGTTGGAGTTTGGATCCTCTGCTTGGCTGACAGTGAAAAATCCAAACTCTGGTGGAGCAGGGCCCCCCTGTCTGCCCAGGAGGTCTTTTGTCTATTCATCTGTAGCAGAACACTCAGGGAATTAGATGTGAGTCTGAAGATACTGCAATGCCTCACCGCTATGGTTGCCACCACCAAAAATGTCGCTGGGCAGCTGACCTTCCTGGCAGCCCACCAAGAGAGGAACAAGGTCAAGTGCTGTTTGCTCTCCAAGAAAATTACATTGAAATGATGGCCAGTCTGCTCCAGCCTCACCAGCCAGCAGCCCCATGGTCTGTGGAGAAGAGACAGGGGAAGGGACAGAGTCAGATAATAAGGGTGTGGGGCAAAGCACCATCTGCTGATTGCCTGTTTTGGGGGTACCCTGAGCCAAGGCAGTGATGTGCCCTTTTGCAGCTGCAGCAAGCACAGCACTGCAGCAGCTGAGCCCACCTGCTGACACGCAGGTGTCTTCTCCTTGCTGCTGCTCCCAGGCCTGCCCAGAGTCACGGCTTTTGTTTGTCCGAGTAAATAACCCCTGCACCTGGCTCCCTTCTGTACTGCTCAGGGCCCCTGAGAGGTTTGGAGGGGCAGGGGCACAGCCACAGTGGCCATGAAACCCAGCCTCTGAGGGGGAACTGGTGTCACCCTGCCTGGCCTTTTACACCCTTCCTGCCTTTTCCTGTTGCTTTGGCACTCAGCAGGGACACGGTGGGGGGAAGGTGTGTGCAAGGCCAGACATCCTTCAATCTCACTGCCCTGCCTTGAAGGCTGCTGCATTATGCCATGTAATACTGGAGTTCTTCCTTCAAAATCAGGTTTCTCCATTCTCCCAGGCGTGGACTGGGTTTGCTCAATGGATCAAGCTTCCCCCAGCATCTCAGTCCCCACGGCTTCCAGGGGACTCATAAATGGTGCAGATAAATTGTTGCTTGGGGTCAATGCCACCAACTGAAATGGCTAGAAAATTCCAGCTATTTGGTGCACACTCAGGCCAGATGTTTTATAGCCTCTGGTGGAATATCAGTAGAAGTATTTCACAGTGGTAAAGGTCAAACATGGACTCTAAAATAAGTGGAGCCAGCATTTTTGATGGCTCTCCAATTAGAGGAATATTTATTGGCAGATAATATCTGCAGAACAAAAACTTCTCACTCAGAAACAAGGGAAGAGTTTTAGCAGCGGCCTCCCAGACCTCATGTTGGCTCAGGGGATCTACAAGGATTTTGTTGTCTTCCAGGCCATGAAAGCCACTGATACATGGAGTCAAGCCTCTCTGCCTCTTGACTGTGCACTGCTGAAGAGGCTCCCTTGGGATTTCTGTTCCACAGGGATTTCTGTTCCACAGGGATTTCTGTTCATCAGTTCCAGGTCTTGACATTGAAGCAATGTTTGGCATCTCCATTGCTTCTCTTCCCTTGCCCCACCAAGTCCACAGGTCTGGCTTGCCTGTTACATTACCTACACTGGTTGAGGAAGACTGGGAGACATTTTTCCAAGCCCTTTCTCCTCACTGCCTCCAAAAAAACTGCCTCAGCCCAGAACAACAAAGATTTTCTCCTACTTAGCTGCAGCAGGATCTGCAGGACAGATGGACTGAGCTGAGATTTAAGTGCCAGGTGCAAGTCCATTTTCCTACTGAATTTATGCCCAAGATAATATTCAGTGGAAGTTTTAGTTTATATAAAGATCCATCCCCAAGCATATATAAACTAGAGTCTGAAATAATGCGATTTGAAAGTAGGCAGGGCATGAATTAGCAGTGCTCTTCCAAAGATATTTCTGAAATGGCACACAGAAATACTGAGAGCAGATGTTAGATTGCTTTCGGAGGACAAAAATGGGTCAGACCTTATAGCAGAGTTTCTAACCACCCTGTAGTCTCTGTTGTCCTATATTTCTCAGGATGAGAGTGAGGAACACTAATGCTCCTGCTCCAGGTGTCCCAAACCACTGGAACTGAGGCAGTGCTGGTATGTGTGAAAGGAAGGTCTGCCTTTCTGTCTGTCATCTTCAGAAAAATAAGCTCTCTCCACATCTGAATGAGGCAAAAGCAGAATGGTCAGCCTGGATGTTGCTGTCCTAAGAATGAGAGTTTGGGGAGCAGGAGTTCCCAGGAAGCATGGGATGAAGCCCAAGAAGCTGCAAGTGCTCTGGTTGGGTTACCCTGTGGCCAGGGGCTAGAAGGCAAGGAGGAAGACTCATGAGACCTGTTCAGCACTAGGCATGGAACACAGGCCTGGCAGCTGGGGCAGGAGCCGTGCTGAGGCTGGAAACCAGGGACCAAGTGGCAGGTGTGCCTGCAGCCTGGGCAGGGCTGACCTTGGCTGAGGCGGAACGGATGGATAGCCATGAGGCACTGGCAGGACCTCCCTGACAGACAGACCAGCCTGAAACATGAGGCCTCTGGATGGGAGTCAAATCATTTGCCTTCACCTTGTCAGTGTCCTGGGATGACCTGGACACTGAACCACTTCAGGCTGACTTACTCTCTGGAGAGCCAGTCGCTCCTGGGACGAACAGCTTACCATCACCTTCACCTGTTTGGTTTTGCGAGCAGAAAGGCAGCAAAAAATTCTGTGATTTTGTTTTTTTTTTAAGGTTTGCTGTTTTTTCAAGTTGTGATTTCCTGTTATTATAGCAGGTCTTCCTGAAGAATTGCCTTCAAGTCATCTGATGCTTGTTGGAAAGGGAGGCTTCCCTATGTAGCAGTGGTTAAAAGACAGAGTCATGTTCCCTGCGTATTGCCAAGGTCTGTATCACTCTGTGCTGGCTGCAGGCAGCAGCAAGTTTGGCTGTAGCAGCAGGAGAGTTACAGGAGAGGGGAAAATGTAAGCACAGGCATTGTACCTGTGATTCCTGCTAGCAGCGCCCAGGATAGCAGAAAGCAGGCAGTGCCACTTTAACTCTGCTGAAAACACCAGCAGAAGTCCCCCTGCCTCCCTACACAGCTCAGGCTTTGGCTTCAGTATTCCTGTCACAAAAGCAACTGGGACAGGAGGGCTGTGCTTCACAGGCATGGCAGAAATCCCAGATAAGGTCTAAGAGAAAGGACACTCATTTCCCTGAGTGCCTGCAATGCCGGGACAGGGCTGCGGGAATGGCCGGAGCTGGCAGGGCTCTGCCAGGCTCTGGGGTCACAGCCCCATGGCTCCCGGCAGCGTTGCAGACTAACAAGGACGAGCCTGAGGGACCAGCATCTCCAGAGCAACGAGGGGGACAATGGCAGGAACGCTCCCTGGCTCTCACCAAGTAGATTGTAAGTCAAAACAGGCTATCACACCCAAAATCATGTCAGGGGATTTGTTAGTGCCAGGGGAAAGCTTACTGGGTTTCATCCTTCAGATATATGGACCTAAAATATCCTACCAGGATACCAGTCAGAAAAATGCCAAAAACCAGCCAAAATCTTACCAAGGCAGCCACTAATGCAAAATAATTCAGCCATTCAAAACCATTTGTTTTTCACATCAGTCCTTGATTAATAGGCACTTAAGTTTTGTTTGTTTGTTTGTTTTTTCTTCTAGGATTAGCTCTTTCACTTTGAAAGAACACAAGGCCCTCAAAAGATAAATGGAGGTGACATGCTGCAAATGTTCACCCAGCCTTTGCTTTTTTTTGAAAGGCTTAGATAACTTCTGACTCTCCTTCTGGGTTTCAGGCTGCCCAAGATGCGAAACAGGAACACGGTGGGTGTGCAAGGTGCCAACGGGTCACAGCTGGGCTGGACTGCAGTGAGGGCATTGCCATTGCTGGGCTTTGGTGACTCAATGGAGCAGGAGGAGGTTTTGGGTTTTCCCCTTATCCTAAGACAACATCCCAGGGAGGTGACACCAGGTTCTGAGGGCTCTGGTGGAACAAAGGTTGGATGTGCTCCCCATCTCAGTGAGAGGAACAGAAATTAAACTTCATGAACTTGAACAAAAGACTAATTTCTGTGAGGAGAGAGGGGAGGGACAGAGAGAGGAACTGCAGACAATTAGTACTCTACAGGCTCTCACAGAGTCATTAATGAGGGATAATATCCAATTAAGGAGGAGGATGGGAAATCTGGGGAATGCCTGTATATATTCCAGTAAATTGCTCATGGCTCCTCCTTATTCCCCTCCCCAACTTTGATGATTGTCTAAACAGGAAAGAAATGTTCAAGTGAAATATAGTTCATGGAAATATTTAGAGCCCACAGGTAGATGGCTTGCTGCCCAGATGTCCTGGGAGCGCGTCTCTGCTCACATGCCTCATCAGAGATGCACACATTGAAGTGTGTGCGAGAGGGAGCCTAAAAGGTTCTGGCAATGATTTAACTCAATTAAAGTCTGTGGGAGGGTTCAGCTTCACATCATGAAGCAAACACAGGATGAGTAACTGATACAAAACTGAAAGGCACTTTACTTGTGTCTTTTGTCTTTAGGATGGCAGAAGAGGGATAATATTCCTCCACTGACAGGGTAAGGATGGAGTTGGGCAGACTATTGTAAAGCACTACAGATTTTTTTTGTTGTTGTTGTCAAAAAGGTCATCAACAGCAGAAATGCAGATTTTTTTTTCCAGCAGGAAGTATTTTTTTTTAAAGCCTAACTTTCTATCCATCTCAGCATTTCTTTAAATGGAACTGTTAGTCCTGTTGATGTGACCTAAATCAGCAATGTCCTGCATAAGAAAGAGAAATAACTCACAGTCCCCTGTGCCTCAGAAACACTTGACTGGATTGACAGAGTGAGAGTCTGTTTCCAGAGAGTCTCCTATAAAAATACCTGGTAGTAGTTTTCAGAAGTTTGTATTGTCTGGGTTTGGGGGCGTTTTGTGGGGTCTTTGGAGGGTATGGGAGTTTTGAATAATTTTATTTTTAAGGCAAACCGCCCCAAACATTAATTGTGCCAGCAGTGTTTTAGCACCTCCCTTAAAGTGATTCCCAAAGTAGTTTGGGGAGTAAAGCTTAATTTGTTTAAGTCTTTGCATGTGCTGAATAGGGTGAGAGCTGGAAGAACTCCTAAGACTTTTCCAGACCTTTGGAGCTTTTTTGCAAACAATAAGTTGCTTGTCTGCTCAAGCTTTATGACTAAATTCTCTCCCCAAGGTTACTGCAAGGAACAGAGACCTTAACACGTCTGCATTTACAGATGGGTTCTGAACAGCATAAGCCTTGAAGAATGGGACTTCGCTTGCTCTTGCTGTCGCTCCTTTTCTCCATAAATATATATATACACACGATTATATATAAAATCCCTCTCAGCCCATTGTATGCAATCAGATGCTATTGCATCAGCGAGTGTTACAGATCCCATTTTTCCCAGGGCAGGGAGGGCCCTTAGTGTGCACAAAGGCACAATGCAGGGAAGATTAATATCAGCTTCTGCTTTGCCATTCCAAGCCCCTGCTAACTGTAAATAATATTCTAGCAAAGATCTTGATGCATCATGATGTATTGTGTTGCAGTGATGATGCTGCTTGTTATGTCTTTAGCAGTGATTTATCATCCTCTGCAATGACACAAATCATGGATGGCTCATGACACTTTCAGGATGTATGATCTCTTAGTGGTGGCAGTGATGAATCCTGTGCTTAGATCATAACATTTTGAAACCTGGGATGTGGAGATGATCCTTTGCTTTTTACTTCTAGAAGCTACCTAAAGCAATGAAACCCTCTCTTTGTTAGCCATATGTCAAGTAACGCATCTCCCCTTTTCACAACATCTCGATGTGGTTAATTCTGGCTAAGGCTCCAAGGGTTATCAGACAACTCCGAATTACTCACTCCTTTTGCTTTTCCCCTACTACCTCCTAACCTTTAATGTCCTCCTCCTGCATTCTGGTCCCAGGGACATATTTTGAAATTCTGCTGCATGTATAATGAGTATAAAATGTTCCTCTAGGAGCTGGAGAAAGCTCAGATGTTTGGGTACAGTAGGCCCATTCCGACACAACAAGCCTACGCTCAAGCTGTGATCCCAACAGAGAAGAAAGCGTTTCAGGTCTGAGTTGCTCTCATCCAGTGAGCTACTGCCATATCAGCTCTGCTCCGAGGAAGTGGAAGTACTTGCTTTTATTTATTTTTATCCTGTGGCATCAGAACGTCCCTGGGTAACAGAGAGGATGAGGAGACAGAATGAGGAGGGGGGATGATAAAGGTTCTTACTCTTCACTACTGGGTTCCTGCTCTGAGACAATGTGCATTTCTTTTAGGCAACATGTAGATTATTGTGAGAATACAATGAGGTTTGCTGGTTGGTAAAATAGACATGAATGTCAAAGGAACAAAAAAAAAAAAAAAAAAGGAAGAGAAGAAAGAAAAAAAAAGAAAATTCCAAAATTCCAAGCAGATGACGGGAGGCCAAATGCTGCCCTTAGTGATGAGCACCTTAAGCACCTGACAAGCTGCTCTGGCTGTAGTAGAGGGGCCCTGCAGGCGCTTTCACCTTGGACACAGCTGGAAACCTGGGGCCTGGGATCACTCCAGCAGCCAACGCTCCCCGCTGGGCTCAGACTGAAGTGAAGGGGCCCCTCCTGCCCTCGGCTCCTGCTGCTCTTCTCACCCCAGAAGCGACCAAGAAATCGGCACACCACCCCAGGGAGAGCTTGGTCGGGCAGCTGGTGAGACAAAAAGCTGGAGCTGTAAGGCAATGATGTCGTCCTGCAGTCAGAGAGGTGCGGGAGCCCTAAGCCCCCCGTTCTTCCACGGCTGCACGGCGGGGCTGTGTGCGCTCTCGGCACTCTGGTACCCGGGCAGGAGCTGGGGCATCTGCTGTGCGGGCTGCAGGAAACTCAGGCAGGGCGGCTGAGCACCCTGTGGCCCTCGGCTTCACTCTCAAAGCCTGGAGGCTCCAAGATGGCTCGTCACCACTGGATGGAGCAAAAGAGGTGGGCGAAGACAGCCGAGGAAGCCTCCCGGGATGCTGGGCTGGCTGGCTGCCTGCCCTGGCCGCGGCCCCGGCTCGGCTTCCAGGGAAGCTGTTAATAACTCGGAGCCTGCTCTCCCCTCTGCTCGCGGGGCCGGGGCCCCCCGGGTGCCCCCCGCCGCTTGCTGTCCGGCCTGCTGGCTCGGCAGCCCCGCTCTGCCACAGCTGCTGCCGCCGGCCGCCAGCTCTCCAGGTGCTCCACCGGCTGGAGACACCCCCACGGCCAAGAAGGCCTCGGCGGAGGGACCAGCGCCGGCACCCGGCACGCTCGCTGTGCCCGAGCAGCAGACTGGCTCAGGCAGGGCTGGCGACCGGCTCCACAGCCGGCACCACCGCCCCCGCAGCTTCCTCCGGCCGCGGGAGCCGGGCACGGTGTTGTTCCCTGAGCCCCCGGTACGACGGCTCCGTGCCGCGCTCCGGGCAGCTGGGGGAGCGAAGGGGAGCTCGTCGTGAAGGCCACGTTAGACCGCAGCACCCAGAGAAAGATCATTCCTTATGGTTTCAGCGTAGTGCTGAGGCCTGTGGAGGTGACTCCCGCTCTCCAGATTGGGAAGGGCAGGTGTTGCAGGCAGCAGCAGCACCCAGGGGAACCAAAGGTGAGGGAGTGGGAGGTGGGGACACCAGCCCAGAGTGAGGTCTGTGCACAGGATTTCGGGGCTTCGCCGCTCTGCGGGACAAGAGCAACCTGATTGCTTCTTCAAAGCTGACACACCATGTTGGTATCAGATCTCAGAGAACTGGTATTTTTTCCTGTTTCTTCCACCAAAGAACTTGTAAGCCAGTCAATTAATGTAAGAACTCATTTCACAGGAGAACAGGGCCCTATTTAAGAAAGAAGCTTTTTTTTTTTTTTTTTTTTTTGGTAAAACTTAGCAAAACAAGAGCTGCAATTATCAGCCTGAGACAGCCAAGCATCATGGAAAATTTTACCTCAAATGGTGAATGTTCAGCCAAGTCAGAATATAACAAAGGAAGATTTTAGAATAGAAAATCTCGGGCAATGCTGCTTACAGTCTTCAGTAGTCATTAGTGCCTGTGTTTTCTGTAATGCTGTAATTCATTCTGTAATATCATACCATGATTATGATACTGCTTCAGTAGGCAGTGCTGTCCTCTAAGAAGAGAGTTATACTCAGCATGAAGCAAATGTGTCATAAGACTTTTTAGGCCACATACACAGGTATAAAAACACATAGCAGCCTTTCAAACCAAAGCCTTCCTTATTATTAGTCTTAAATATTTATCTCGCTCCAGAAAAGGAAACATCTTCCAGTGGTGTGCAAAGATGAGAGAAACCATTTGAGATGCACTTTGTCATGGTAGCACATTTCTTCAGTTCCCAGTGTATAAACATGGATGGCAGTGAAATTTGTAACAGCTGGGATTCTACACATAAAATAAATTTATCACATATAATGCTCTGTAAATATAAATATGTATTTGGAACTTAGATGCACCAAGAATAACCTTATATCCTTTAGTATGTAACACTTTACTATATATTTCTCACTATCTTAAATTCTTTGTTTACAATAATCATATTTCTATACCTCATATTTCACCGTGTTTTTAACTTAACCTGTTGAAAATGTGTAAGAAGGTTTGTGCATCTGTTGAATGTTTTTATTGAATGTGTTTTTTGAAAGTATGAATAATTGGATTTGATAAAGAATTAAAATTAGTTAGACTGAACCAAAACAGACAAGAATTAAAAAAATATATATAAAAGTGATATGAATGAGGTAAAGAAAATGACACATCTTCCTAAGCTAAAACAATTACAATAAAAGGATTTCAATTAAAAATATTAATTAAAAGTAAGGGATGTAAAAGATGGGAAGACAGAATGGGAGAGAAGCGAGCCAGTATCACAGCAGCCAGAACAGTTTTGTTAACGTGGAGGACTCATGTTTAATATCCAATATTTTCCCATGCCCAGAAAAGATGTGAAGCCACATCACAGCCCTGCTCAGACAACACCCTGATGTGGGAAATGTGAAACCCTACAGGTTTCATTGAAACTGAATCTCCTTGTCCTCAGTGGCAGCTCTAACCACTGTGCTATTGAATGAAAGGGGATCCCTTGTCCTTGATTTTGTAGGAAGCCTCCTCTTTTTTTAACAGGTGCCTGAATCTTTTGACTATGCTAAACCAGCTAACAATGAAAATTATGGGATTAGTTTGTCTAACATGTTCTGATGCATTTCTTTCAGCTGAAAGTCTCTGGCAAAAATGACTTGAATTTCTAAATATGTTTGAGATGCCCTGAAACATAATTTGTGGAATCACCTGCTATTTTCCAAAATATGATTTGATGATGATAATAAGAGTAATGATAACAGCTGTTATTGTTCAGGTAACTATGAGTATTTTGTTATTCCTTCTTTTACGTCAGTTTTATACTGCTTCCTATTTCTTTGCCTGCCTGCAGCATAATTTTTTACATATATTTTCTTACTTATTTTGTTTCCTCCTCTCCACTGGAATTTTTGATGGTGTCTTCATGGGCTTATATATCCTCAGGTGC